>JAHIAM010005422.1:0-109081 GCA_021605205.1 Aegilops longissima
TGCACTCACCTTCGAAGGCCAAGATCGCCGACTCGTCGGATCCACCTCGGCAGCGACTCCACGGCGTCGTCGGATCCGCGAACTCGTCGCGACCAGCGCCAAGTTCTCCGAGAACGGCAAGAAGAAGACGCTCGAACCCGTATCGAGCGCCGAAGAGAAGCGCGCCGTCAATCTGACCAACGCGCCGGGCCAACCGTCGACATGCATGCGCCAGGGGAACCAGGTGACTTACCATACGCGGTAGGTTGCCCTGCGTTCACCCGTGAGCTGCGGCAAGTCCGATGGCCCGACAAGAAAAATTTCAAACCAGATGTGCCAGAGAAGTATGATGGCAGGACACACCCATCGGAGTTCCTCAGCATCTACACCATCGCGGTGCAGGCCGCGGGGGGACGAGAGGACAAGATCCTCGCCAATTACCTTCCCCTGCTGCTCAAGCCAAGCGTCGAGATCTGGCTCATGCACTTGCGGACAGCTCTATTTCCTCTTGGGCAGATTTGTGCCACCAGTTTGTTGGTGCCTTCACGGTGACCACAAGCCTCATGGCGGAGAGTGACCTCCACCTGCTTGCCCGGAAGGAGGAGAATCCTGCGCAAGTTCATCCGAGATTCATCGAGTGCACTACAATATCCTGGCGTCCACCCTGCTGCGGTGATCGGTCGTTTCATCAGAATGTCGAAACCGCAGGATGAGGAGGAGATGGCGATGTGCAAAGTGAAAGGCGTCAGTGAGCTTTACGCCTGCCGACAAGTGTGCCGCGCTGAAGAAGGAAGAAGACTCCCAGGAGAGAATGTGGGAGCAGAGTCTGACAGTGAGGAAATCGCCCCGGCAAGAAAAAGCCGGTGGCGAAACAGCAGGAGGAAGAAAAACCAAGAAGTGCTAGTTGTTGAGCAGTCCGGCAAGGATGGGGCCGCCAACAAAGCCAAGGCTGGTGGCTCCGGCAAGGAGGTTGCCGTTGACGCCGACCGCCAAGCTGTGGCGGCCGCCGACAAGCCCGATAGCTCCAACAAGCAGTACTGTAAAATCCACCGCACCAAGGGCCACGATCTCGAGCTGCAAGAAAGTCGAGCAGCTTGTTGAGCTCTGAGAGAGCTGAATCTGGCGGCGAGACAAGGAGAAAGCTCAAGAAGGTGCAGGTGCCGCAAGTAAGAAGAGACCGGTCGGGGAGGGCCTTGCGGCAAGGCTAAGCAGCGACAAGGTGACAGACCTCCCAGCGGCGCGACAAGGAAGAGGACGAAGATGAAGATGATGAGGACATGGAAGACGATGAAGCAGACGAGCAAGAGTTTCAAAAGGCAACAGAGGTCCTTTGTGTCGACGGTGGTGCTTCTCTGCATACCTCGCACCGCCAACTGAAGCAATGGATGCCTGAGGTGAATGCAGCAGAACCCTCCATAGAGTCACGCAAACCTCTGAAGTGGTCCAGCATGCCCATCATCTTTGACATTGAGGATCACCCTGATCGCATCACTGCGGTCGGGTGCTTGCCGATGTTGGTCTCGCCAACCATCCGCAACCTCAAGGTCACGAAGATGCTGGTTGACGGCGGGGCCGGCCTGAACTTGATTTCCTCTGCGGTGCTTCAGAAACTTCAAATCCCTGACAGCGAGCTCGAAGAAACTGGTACTTTCCAAGGAATCAATCCAGGAAGGAGCAAGCCCAAAGGGAAGATCACGTTGCCGGTAACGTTCGGCAGCGAGCTCAACTTCAGAACTGAGAGGGTCACGTTTGACGTCGCCGACTTCCCATTATCCTATAATGGCATACTTGGCCGTCCAGCGCTCGCCAAGTTCATGGCCGCCTCAAATTATGCTTACAACCTACTCAAGATGCCCGGCCCGATAAGCGTCATTTCTGTCCATGGCGACAAGAAGGATGCGCTTATCTGTGCCGACAAGATTTACCGGGAAGCAGCAGCCGCAACAGAAAGCAAACCACTTGCCGCTGAAGCTCCCGAAGGGAAGAAGACCACCAAGTCCGGCAAGAGCTCTGTTGCCCACTCCGGCAAGCGCACCTCCTCGGAGTGCTGCGCTACCGTCGAGGACGCACCATCGAGCTCCACCGGCAAGTGCAAGAAGACGATGGCAGCTCCGCCGAAGATCAAGAAAGTGCCGCCAAGGAGGGCGGCACTGGTGGTACCTTCACCATCGATTGCCACGCTTGATGCAAAATAGGAAGGCGAGCTCGTTGCTTTTCTGCGGCGAATGTCGATGTGTTTGCATGGCAACCATCGACATCCCGGTGTTCCCAGGAAAGTAATTGAGCACCACCTAGCTTTCTGTCCTCACGCGGCCCGTCAAGCAAAAAGTTAGGAAGCAGCGTTGGGCGCCAAGAGTTCATAGCGAAGAAATCAAGAAGTTGGAAGCAGCGGGGCTTATCGGAGAGTCCTCCATCCCGTGGTTGGCCAATCCGGTGGTGATGCGCAAGGCTAATGGGAAATGGAGACTTTGTATTGACTTCACCGATGTTAATAAAGCTTGTCCCAAGGACCCATTTCCCTTGCCGCGTATCGACCAGATTGTTGACTCCACGGCTGGATGTGATCTACTTTCGTTTCTTGATGCATATTCAGGATATCATCAGATCTTCATGGCGAAGAAGATGAAGAAAACCGCATTCATTACACCATGTGGCACGTACTGCTTTATACGGATGCCTTTCGGTTTGAAGAATGCTGGTTCAACTTTTGCAAGGGTAGTCCATGATGCCTTTGAACCACGGATACACAGAAATGTAGAAGCATACATGGATGACATAGTGGTCAAAGCAAGGACAAAGCGACTCTGGTTCAAGATTTGGATGAAACATTTGCAAATCTGCGCAAGATCAACCTCAAGCTCAACCCGAGAAGTGCGTGTTTGGAGTCCCTTCCGGCAAGCTTCTCGGGTTCTTTGTGTCTCAGCGGGAATTGAAGCCAATCCCGACAAGATCAAGGCCATTGAGCAGATCGAAGCACCAAAGCGCGTCAAGGATGTCAGAAGGCTTGCCGGTTGCGTGGCTGCTCTCGGCAGGTTTATCTCTAAGTCTGTTGAGCACGGCCTGCCATTTTCAAAATTTTGAAAAAGGCAGGTCAATGAAATGGACTCGAAGCGGAGGCTGCGCAAGGACTTGAAGAGATACTTGTCCTCCGCTCCAATACTTGTCGCACCTAGGCCACAAGAGAAGTTGCTGCTGTATATAGCAGCGACCAATCAAGTGGTTAGTGATGCGTTAGTAGCGGAGAGGGAGGCAGATGATGAGCCGGCAACCGAGGCAAGCGCATCCAGCGAAAAGCAAGGGGCTCCGCCGTCAAGCTCTGGTCCCGACAAGGACAGATCAGCGCAGGGTAGCGACAAGATACAAAAGAAGATGGTGCAGCGCCCAGTCTACTTTGTCAGTTCCCTTTTGCAGGGGGCTAGATCAAGGTACTCTGGCGTACAAAAGCTGCTTTTCGGCCTCCTCATGTCCTCGAGAAAGCTGCGCCACTACTTCCAAGCACACGAGATAACAGTTGTCACTCGCTTTCGCTGAAGAGGATATTACAAAATCCGAAGCAGCAGGCAGAATCGTCGAGTGGGCCTTTGGAACTGTCAAGCTTTGGTCTCAAATTTGAAAGCACTTGACTATCGAGAGCGAGCATTGGCGGAATTCATAGCTGAGTGGGCGTAACGCATGATGAAGAAATTCGAGCGAGCATCCCGTCAAGGAGGAAAATAAAGAGTGGCTGATGTACTTTGGCGGTGCCTTCTCGCTGCAAAGCGCCCGGTGCGGCGTGTTGATTATCGCACCACCGGAGAACACCTCAAGTACATAGTCCAGATGCATTTTCCCAAGGAGCAAGCAACAAATAATACTGCAGAGTATGAAGGTTTGCTTGCCGGCCTCAGGATTGCGGTAGTCCTTGGGATCAGGAAGCTCATTGTCAGGGGGGACTCGCAACTTGTCGTCCGCCAAGTAAATAAAGATTATCAAAGTCCGTTGATGGAAGCCTACGTCGGCGAAGTGAGGAAGCTGGAAGAGCACTTTGAAGGCCTGCAAATGGAACACGTTCCAAGAGCTCAGAATGATATAGCTGATGGCCTCTCCAAATGTGCCGCACTCAAGTTACCTGTGGAACCAGGGATTTTTGTGCTCAAGCTAACTCAGCCAACCATAACACCTTCAACAGGACAGAGCAAGAAGAGAAAGTTGGTTTCCGGCGACTACTTTCCGGCAGAGCTCCCTGAAGCCGCCGATAAGAAGGTCCCTAAAACCAATGCAAGTATCACTAAGGAGCGGTATGCTCCGACAAACCATGCAGTTTGTATCGTTGAAGCAAACGCTCCAGACAAGTTTCGCTCTGGCAAGCTTGCCGGGGATCATCAAGCTCCGGCGGACCCACGGGTTCTTGCCGCAGAAGCTAATGTTCCCGCAGTGATGGAAGAGCCTTTAGTCCTTGTTGTCGAGCCACAAGCTCCAGCATTGGCACATCAAATCGTCCATTTCCTTCAGACAGGAGAACTTCCCGAAGAGCAAGAAGAAGCGGAAAAAGTAGCCCGGCAGTCAAGTATGTACCGGTTTGTTGACAACATCCTATCTGAAGAAGACTCAGCGGTGTGAAATTGAAGTGCATTTGCGGGAAGATGGATGAAGCTGTTGGCAGAGGTACATGGAGGCATATGTGGTCACCACATTGGCGCAAGAGCGCTTGCCGCAAAGCTTTCCGGCAAGGTTTCTTCGGCGAAGCCCTCCAGGATGCTGCTGCACAAGTAACCAAGTGTGAAGCGTGCGGTTCCATTCCAAGCAGATACACCAACCAGCTCAAGCTCTCGGGCGATCCCTTTATCCTGGCCCTTCTCGGTGCAGGGGCTCGACATCCTCGGCCCTTTCCCCGAGCTGTCGGGGCTTTGAGTACTTGTATGTTGCGATCGACAAGTTCACAAAGTGGCGGAAGTGGAACCGATAAGGAAGGTGACAGCACGGTCGGCGGTCAAGTTCTTGGTCAATTGTTTGCCGTTTGGGATTCCTAACAGAATCATCACCGACAACGGCACACAGTTCACGAGCCGCACCTTCATGCGATCGCCCAAGATCTTGGCGCCAAGATCTGCTTTGCTTCATTGCTCATCCGAGAAGCAATGGTCAGCGAGAGAAACAAGCGCTGAAGTGCTGCGAGGACTCAAGACCAGAACTTTCGACAAGCTGCGCAAGTCGCGGAAGAAACTGGATCGAGGAGCTGCGGTGGTTCTTTGGTCGATCGGGGCGGCGCCAAATCGAGCCTTGGCGGACACCTTCGCTCTAGTCTATGGAGCAGAGGCAGTTCTCCCCACGGAACTCGTGTGCGGGTCACCTCGAGTGCTCGCTTATGATGAGCTTGAGCAAGAGCAGCTGCGACAAGATGACGCGCTGCTCCTCGAGGAAGATCGTCTTGAGCTCTTTGTCGAGCTGCTCGTTACCAGCAAGCTTTGAGTCGCTACCATAGCCGCAAAGTTAATGCGAAGCTTGAGGAAGGCGACCTTGTTCTTGGCGCGTTCAATCCGCCAAGAATTCCAACAAGTTGGCCTTGAAGTGGGAAGGCCCTTATCGGGTGAAAGCGAGTCACCAGGCCGGCGCAGTCCGCTTGAGACCGAAGATGGCGCTCGGTGAGCAATTCCTGGAATATAGAACATCTTCGCAAGTTTTACCCATAAAGCGCGGTTGCGGAACCTGTTCGGCAACCACCCTTTAATACAAGTCTTGCCGCTGTTGCATGTAATCCTTTGTACAAAGCGGGCGCAGACCCGTGCATCAATAAAGCCTATGTGTTGCGCACAACTCGTCAATACATGCCCTCATAATCATATACGCATGTGTTTACTAACATTTTGTGCAGCATCCACACCTGGTAAGCGATAATGAGCCACTAGGCTCCATAACTTTATTTTCTCTTCTTTCTTCTCAAGCAAGAAGAAGGGTCATCCACCCACAAGTTAACCGGGGGGAAGGAGAAGATAATAGTGTGGGCCGCCAAGCGTCGCTCGAGGAACCGCTCGAGGCACTGTCGCCTTGCCGAAAAATGGACAACAGAAAGGCTAAGTTGCTAAGTTTAAGCGACCAGTTTTAAATTTTTAAGTTATCTTCCTCGAACGATGGTGCTTTGTATGGAAAACCTGTGCGTGGAGGAACCGACTCGCGACTAGCTTGCGCCCTTACTTTGTTTGAGTCCGCTCAACAACTTAAGTGTGCTGCAACTAGTTGCGACAAGGTTGCTTGTCGGGGCGGCATCGCCATGAAGAGGCTGCTGAAGTTCCGCACTCAGCGCTTCGCGGCAAGGGTGTTAAATCTTGACAAGTTCTCCTAAAACGTAGGGTATAAACATACAAGGAAGAAATCAAGTAAAGGAAATAACATTTGCATTCGATGGCCTAAGATAGTGTATATTACATAATAACTTGTCGCGCGTCTAATGGACTTTTTACCTAAACATGATCTACAACTACAAGAGAAAGATAGACTTGGTGGCCTAGTCCACGCGGTCGCCCTCGAGCCTCTTAACTCCGCTCACCCTGTCCACAATGGGTGCGACAAGGGCCTTGAGCGCTTCAACATCGGCGGATGGAGGCAGGGACTTGAGGACTTTGGTGAAGTCGGCGCTTTGGGTTGCGGAAGGCCACCTTCATCAACACCTTACGGAGAGCCTCGGCGCAGACTTGGCGTGATTCCTCCGCCCGATTGCTTGGGACCTCTTCCGGAGCCGTTGGATACCCGCCAACACGCCTTTGAAGAATAGGCTGAGCTTGGCGCTGGGTTGGAGGTTCTCGTCGATGGAGTATCCAAGATCCGTCATCCCCAACTCCATCAGCTCATTATGGATGCCGGCGGCGGTGTCCACAAGACCTTCTATCCAGTGCATTATGCTGTCCCGAAGATTATTCTGGGTGGTCACAGCATTCGATAGCTACTCCTCGGTGGCCTTGATCTTTTCCAGCAGGCCCTTTTCCCGATCCTTGACGCCATTCAACGTCTCCGTCAGGGTGGTCAGCTTCAGCTCCAAATCCGCTTTGACGTCCTTGGCGGCATCGATCTCTTTGATCTTTTAGCAAAAGCGACCTGCAGCTCGCCGAGGTGTAGCGTCCTCTCTCGCTTCGCGCTTCAACCCGGCGACCTCCTCGGCACTCTTCTGGAGGGTGGACTCTAGCTGAGCCACCCTCGTCTCCAATTCCCTCTTGGCGGCCTCGGCAGCCGCAACAGCATCCTTTGCCTCCCGAAGTGGCCCGCTGATCGTTTGCTCGCGCGCGGCGAGATCTTCCTCAAAGCTATCGAGGTTGATCTTCCGCTGCGCCAGCTCACCTTCTCGCACGGAAAGCTTCTCGCCGGCGAGCCTCTGCCGCTCTTCGACCTCGCCCTTCTCCAAGATGAAGGCCGTGCGCTCCTCAGCAAGCTGCTCCCGCCCCTCCGCTATATCTCGGAGAGTTTCTTTGTTGGGCGCGGAGCTCTTCGCGCTTCTCCAAGTCAGCTCCCGCCCTCGCGACAAGCGCCTCCCTGGACTCCAGTTTGGCTTGTCGGGCGCGGTAAAGCGACAGCAACTTCCTTAGCAGCTGCTCCTCCTCAGGCTCACCGCTGCTGCTGCTTGGGGCATCAACCAGCGACAGCCCGGCGGAGGCAAGCAGTTCCGCGTCGAAAGTCTCCCCCTCGACCGGCGCCCTGGAGCTTGATGCCCAGGGGAGCTTGATAAAGACACCCTCGCCGGCCTTCAGGTAGGCGCCGGGCTGGGGCTCTTCGGAGTCAGGCGCGGCGCCGGTGGAGGGAGGATCAGCGGTCGGTGCAGCGCCTGGCGCTCCTGCGGCCTCAGGGCCGTCAGTATGATCGCCAGGTTCCTCCCCAGCCTCTGCGCCAGCTGCCTCGGCGGCATCCTCGCCGGCGGGCCCGTCAGCGCCAGCCTCCTCCGTGTTGGCGGCGTCGACATTGTCGCCGCGAGCGTCTTCCTCGCCGGCGGCCTCAGTCTCCATTGGATCTCCGGCAGGTGGATCTAATGGTCAGAAGAAGAAAGCACAGGTCAAGCAGATGTTCGAAAGAGAAGAACAGAAAAAGAAAGAACCCAAGGAAAATTATCAAACAAGAAAATCACCTGTAATGGAATCTGTTGCCGCAGTCTCTACTACCGGAGGGTCGTCGGCGCTGGTCCTTGTCCCTTGTCGGAGAGGCCTCCCTTGCCGGAGAACGCTCCCTTGGCGGAGAGTTTTCCCTTGGCGGCGTAGTTGAAGCAAGCAGAATTTCGGGAGCGACATCCGGAGCTTCCTGATGAGGCTGCTCTGCTCCTACACAATTCAGTAAATCAGATATCAATAACGGAGAAACACCCAAGCATGCCTAACCGTGAGAAGTATACCAAACACTTACGCTGGGGGCGTCTTTGGGGCTGCTCTGATGAAGGGTTGCTGGTCCGGCAAGGGAGTTCAGGCGTGCCCCTGTCACCACAGGGAGTCATCTGAGGCAGCGACCACGGCGTCTTGGCCCTCTTGGCGCCTCTCGAGCTAACGTCCTAAAGAAGAAGGTTCAGAGTGAAGCCAGTCAGTTATAAAGATAAAACAATAAATTAGAGGATTACAAGTAGCAGTGACAAGATCTTACTCTTCCTCTTCTTCCTCGGAGCTGAGAGCGGAGAGATCAAACTCTGCTCCGACGCGACGGATTGGGGGAGAAGACTCCCTCTGACGCTTGGCGGGTGCAGGTGCCGCGACCCCGAAGGCCTGCGCGCGCCCGCCGTGTGAGATGAGGCGCTCAGCGGCAGCGGTACTTTGCCATGGCGGAGCGCGTCGGGCGGCAGGCGGCTGCTGGACCATAGGCCGCCCGGCCTTCTCCGATCTGCGGAGGCGTCTCCTTGGCGGCACAGCGGGCCCCTCTTGCGGCAAGCTACCTGACGGCGGAGGAGAGGCGTCCCCGGCAGGCTCGCTCGGTTCGTTATCAGGCTCGGGCTGCTCCTCCTCACCGACGAACTCTTCTCGGTCGGCAAGGCTTACCGCCTCGGCCCTCTCCGCCTCCTCGACAGTAAACCTAGACGCGCCGGCAGCAGCAGCCTCTGCAGCCTCCTCCAACCTCGTGGCGATGCGCGCCATCTCCTGCTCAGTGGTGTCGCGAGTGAGCCGCCTCTGCTCGTCGGCGCGGATCGGCACTTCACTTAAGTTGTCGAAGAACTGCTGCACTATGTCATCAGCAGGCTCCTGCCAAGTCGGAACGATTCCATGGGAATCGCTGGCAACGATATCGCGGATCTTGTCAGCGGCGAATTGTTGCACAAGGGCACAACTCCCCTCGGCAACATGCACCATCCGGGGTTATCCGCTTCAGGCTTGAACAGCTCTCGCAGCATGCCGTCAAGCTCCAAGGTAGTGAAATTCCAATTCAGACCTAGGCGCAGCCTC
Organism: Aegilops longissima; assembly: GCA_021605205.1. Lineage (NCBI taxonomy): Eukaryota > Viridiplantae > Streptophyta > Magnoliopsida > Poales > Poaceae > Aegilops > Aegilops longissima. Next base: position 9,360 of record JAHIAM010005422.1, read on the forward strand.
ATGATATCCGCCGCGTTCTGGAATTCCCAAGCAGGCTTCCCTCTCTCCTGCAAGGGCGCAATGCGGCGGCAAAGGAAGTCGCGCCAACTGCTCCGACAGTAAGCCCTGCTTGCCGGAGACGCAAAATCCTAGTCGTGGCAATCTTCAACTTGTCGTCCTCTGGCGCCAAGTTGCTCCAATCGTTGCCACGAACTATGGGGGTCTGGCGCAGCGCGGTGAAAGGCTGTGGCTCCTCCTCTAAAATCCAACACCAGTCAGCTCTACACTCCTCCCACTTACTGCGCAACTCTCCGTCAAGATACGCTTCCTTCTTGCCGATCCTAGAGGTCCATGCAATTCCTCCGACAGCGGCTCTCTCTCTCTCTGGCGGGGTGAGAAGTAGTGGCGGAAAAGTGCGACATTTGGATGGACCCAGCGAAGTTCTCGCAGAGTGTGCGCAGCAGCCATGGTGAGGATAGCGTTGGGGTGAAGTCAAGGAGGCGGAGGCCATATGTGTTCATAACATCGCAGAAAAATTCAGAAAAGGGCGGGCAGAGCCCGCACCAGAAGAAAATCGCGAAGAAGGGGTACCCGATGGAGACCTTCACAGATGTGGCGGCGGAGATGACCCTCGTGCGCGGATGCACACGGGTCTCCGTCGACCAGAAGAGATAATACAGCTCCCGCAGCTCCTTCCTGTTGAGCAGGGGATCGAAGAGGGCCCGCTCCTTCCGCAGCGCCGCGAGCCGCTGCGCCTCGGCCGATTCCGCCTTTCCCTTATCGGCCTTGAGCCATAGGGAGTGGTGGAGGAGGAAGCCGGCGGCGTTGGTGGCACGGAGGCAGTGGAGGGGCGGGCGGCGCTCTCTGGGCTCGAGAAGAAAAGGGAAAGCGGCGGGGTTTCGATGTGAAAGCAAGGGCGCGGCGGGCGTTCTGCCCTATTCCCTGCTTATAAAGGTGAGAGGGGCAGGCGTTCGATTTTTCCCATTAAAAAAGCCCCACGATCTCCCCACGGCGCCACGTCCGGTGCGCGCCGTTCGTGGGAGGCGTGGTGGGTCCAAGGCAAATAACGGCGAATCGAGACCACGCGTGCCCGTGCCTTGTTTTGGGCCTGGCCCATGAGCTTAGCGCCGTGTGTGGCCCGAGCCCGGGGCTCTGTTGGTGTACTAGAGTAGGGTACCCTAGTACCCGAACTTCGTCTGCAGGCGATCGCATAGCGCCCACGGCGAGGCTGGCCTGATGACCGCCAAGGCCCTCAACGGCTCCTTCGGAGCCGTTCAAGAGCAAAGTAGTCAAGACCCCGGCAAGAGGGGCTTGCGGGAAAACCACTCGGTAGCGAAGAAACAAGGCCCGGCAAGAGAAGCTTGCCGGGAAGGCTTCAGTGGCGCCGAGCCCCAGACGCGACAAGGTGCTGCGCGGCAAGGCGCTTGCCGGGCGGCGACCTCTCTTCATCTCCGCTCCAGCTCACCCGCCAGCGTGTCACCACAGGGCTTTCCCAAGCTGCAGCGTGTCGACGGGCTGAGCCGCCAGCGAGGAACAACGACAAGCGGCGCGACAAGCCACCATCGTGGCAGCGTGAGGTGCACTTGCGGTCCTGTTATAATTGTTAAGGCGATTGAGGCGGGCATTGATGACTCTTGTCCCTTGCCGTCGAGTTAGGTATAGGTTCTTGTACCTTTGTACAAGCGGTGTACCAACCTATGTTTTTACTATCTTACCCTTGTCTACTTGCCACATGTGGTAACCCCTTGTGCTTATAAAAGGAGGCCCGAGTGCAACGTAGAGAGGGTTCGGCCCAGCTCCGGCTTAGTTCATCCTACTCATACGAAACCACACCTAGGCTAGGTTTTGTAGCTCCCATTGCTCCCTAGCAAGAACACAAGATAATCCACTAAAGCAGCAGTAGGAGTATTATCTCTCCGGAGAGCTCCGAAGCTGGGTAAGCCTGCTCGTGTGCATCGCCTCGATCCGCTCTTTGTGCAATCTCCGCCCCCCCTCCGAACCACAAGGGACCCAGGTCCCGTAGGTGTTCGTGGGACACGATCAGCCCTCCCCGACACTCTGCCGGAAAGTAGTCGCCGGAAACCAATTTTCTTTTCTTGCTCTGTCCTGTTGATGGTGTTACGGTTGGCTGAGTTAGCTTGAGCACAAAAATTCCTGGTTCCACAGGCAACTTAACTGCGGCACATTTGGAGATGCCATCAGCTATATCATTCTGAACTCTTGGAACGTGTTCCATTTGCAGGCCTTCAAAGTGCTCTTCCAGCTTCCTCACTTCATCGGCGAGGCTTCCATCAGCGGACTCGATAATCTTTATTTACGGCGGACGACAAGTTGCGAGTCCCCCGACAATGAGCTTCTTCATCCCAAGGTCCACCGCAATCTCGAGACCGCAAGCAAGCCTTCATACTCAGCAGTATTATTTGTTGCTTGTTCCTTGGGAAAGTGCATCGGACTATGTACTTGAGGTGCTCTCCGGTGGGTGCGATAAGCAAGACGCGGCACCAGCCCCTTGCAGCGAGAAGGCACCATCAAGTACATCAGCCACTCTTTATTTGCCTCCTTGATGGGGATGCTTGTCTTGGAATCTCTTCATCTTGCATCGGCGTCCACTCAGCTATGAATTCTGCCAATGCTCGCTTTGGATAGTTGAAGTGCTTTCAAACTTGAGACCAAAGCTTGCAGTTCCGATGCCCACTCGACAATCCTGCTGTTGCTTCGGATTTTGCAATATCCTCTTCATGAAAGCGAGTGACAACTGTTATCTTGTGTGCTTGGAAGTAATGGCGCAGCTTTCTCGAGGCCATGAGGAGGCGAAAAGCAACTTCGCACACACAGTACCTTGACCTAGCCCCTGCAGAAGGGGCCGACAAAAGTAAACTGGGCGCTGCACCATCCTTTTTCGTGTCTTGTCGCAACCTGCGCTAATCTGTCCTTATCGGGACCAGAGCTTGTGGTGAAGCCCTTGCTTGTCGCTGGATGCGTCTGCCTCGGTTGCGGCTCATCGTCGCCGCCTCCTCTCGCTACTAACGCAGCACTAACCACTTGATTGGTTGCCGCTATATACAACAACAACTTCTCTTGTGGCCTAGGTGCGCAAGTATTGGAGCGGAGGACAGGTATCTCTTCAGGTCATGCAGCGCAGCCTCCGCTTCGGGAGTCCATTTCATTGGACCTGCCTTTTTCAAAATCTTGAAAAACGGCAGGGCGCGTTCAGCAGACTTAGAGATGAACTCTTTGAGAGCAGCCACGCAACCGCAAGTCTTCGACATCCTTGGCGCTCTTTGGTGCTTGATCTGCTCAATGGCCTTGATCTTGTCGGGATTGGCTTCAATTCCCCGCTGAGACACAAAGAACCCGAGAAGCTTGCCGGAAGGGACTCCAAACACGCACTTCTCGGGGTTGAGCTTGAGGTTGATCTTGCGCAGATTTGCTAATGTCTCATCCAAATCCTGAGTCAGAGTCGCCTTGTCCTTGCTCTTGACCACTATGTCATCCATGTAGGCTTCTACATTTCTGTGTATCTGTGGTTCAAAGGCATCATGGACTACCCTTGCAAAGGTTGAACCGGCATTCTTCAAACCAAAAGGCATCCGTATGAAGCAGTTCGTGCCACATGGTGTAATGAATGCGGTTTTCTCTTCATCTTCTTCTGCCATGAAGATCTGATGGTATCCTGAATATGCATCAAGAAATTAAAGCAGATCACATCCAGCCGTGGAGTCAACAATCTGGTCGATACGCGGCAAGGGAAATGGGTCTTTGGGACAAGCTTTATTAACATCAGTGAAGTCAATACAAAGTCTCCATTTTCCATTAGCCTTGCGTACAACTACCGGATTGGCCAACCACGTGGGGTGGAGGACTCCTCTGACAAGCCCTGCTGCTTCTAACTTCTTGATTTCTTCTGCTATGAACTCTTGGCGCTCCACTTCCTGTTTCCTAACTTTTTGCTTGACGGGCCGCGCGTGAGGACAGACAGCTAGGTGGTGCTCAATTACTTTCCTGGGAACACCGGGGATGTCAGATGGTTGCCATGCAAACACATCGACATTCGCCCGCAGGAAAGCAACGAGCTCGCCTTCCTATTTAGGATCGAGCGTGGCACTAATGGTGAAGGTACCACCAGTGCCGTCCTCCTTGGCGGGCACCCTCTTGGTCTTTGGCGGAGCCGCCATCGTCTTCTTGCACTTGCCGGTGGAGCTCGATGGTGCGTCCTCGACGGTAGCGCAGCACTCCGAAGAGGTGCGCTTGCCGGAGTGGGCATCAGAGCTCTTGCCGGACTTGGTGGTTTCTTCTTCCCCGGGAGCTTCAGTGGCAAGTGGTTTGTTATCTGTGGCGGCTGCTGCATCCGGTAAATCTTGTCGGCGCAGATAAGTGCATCCTTCTTGTCGCCATGGACAGAAATAGCGCTTATCGGGCGGGCATCTTGAGTAGGTTGTAAGCATAATGAGGCGGCCATGAACTTGGCGAGTCTTTGGGCGGCCCAGTATGCCATTGTAGGGCAATGGGAAATCGGCAACGTCAAACGTGACCCTCTCAGTTCTGAAATTGAGCTCGCTGCCAAACGTTACCGGCAACGTGATCTTCCCTTTGGGCTTGCTCCTTCCTGGGTTGATTCCTTGGAAAGTACCAGTTTCTTCGAGCTCGCTGTCAGAGATTTGAAGCTTATGGAGCGCTGCAGAAGAGATTAAGTTCAGGCCGGCCCCGCCGTCAACCAACATCTTCGTGACCTTGAGGTTGCGGATGGTTGGTGAGACCAACATCGGCAAGCACCCGATCGCAGTGATGCGATCTGGGTGGTCCTCAATGTCAAAGATGATGGGCGTGCTGGACCACTTCAGGGGTTTGCGTGACTCTATGGAGGGTTCTGCTGCATTCACCTCACGCATCCATTGCTTGAGTTGGCGGTGTGAGGTATGCAGAGAAGCGCCACCGTCAACGCAAAGGACCTCTGTTGCCTTTTGAAACTCTTGCTCATCTGCTTCATCGTCTTCCATGTCTTCGTCATCTTCATCTTCGTCTTCTTCCTTGTCGCGGCCGCGGGGAGGTCTGTCACCTTGCCGCTGCTTGGCCTTGCCGCGGCGTCCTCCCCGACCGGGTCTCTTCTTATTTGCTGTACCCGCACCTTCTTGGGCCTTCTCCTTGTCTCGCCTCTCGTATTCAGCTCTCTGTAGCTCAACAAGCTGCTCGACTTTCTTGCAGCTCTGGAGATCGTGGCCCTTGGTGCGGTGGATTTTGCAGTACTGCTTGTTGGAACTATCAGGCTTGTCGGCGGCCGCCACAGCTTGACGGTCGGCATCAACGGCAACCTCCTTGCCGGAGCCACTAGCCTTGGTTTTGTTGGCGGCACCGTCCTTGCGGACTGTTCGACAACTAGTACTTCTTGGTTTTCTTCCTCCTGTTGTTCCGCCGCGGCTCTTTCTTGCCAGGCGATCTCCTCACTGTCAGACTCTGCTCCCACATTCTCTCCTGGGAGTCTTCTTCCTTCTTCAGTGCGTGCACACTTGTCGGCCAGGGCGTAGAGCTCGCTGACGTCTTTCACTTTGCACATCGCCATCTCCTACCTCATCCTGCGGTTTCGTACATTCTGATGAAATGCACTGATCACTGCAGCAGGGTGGACGTCTGGGATGTTGTAATGCACACGGCTGAATCTCTGGATGAATTTGCGCAGGGACACTCCTTCCTTCTGGGCGAGTAGGTGAAGGTCACTCTCCTGGCCATGAGGCTTGTGGCCGCCTTTGAAGGCGCCAACAAACTGGTGGCACAAATCTGCCCAAGAAGAAATAGAGCCATCCGGCAAGTGCATGAGCCAAGATCTGACGTTTGGCTTGAGCACCAGGGGAAAGTAGTTGGCGAGGATCTTGTCGTCTCGTCCCCCCGCGGCCTGCACCGCGATGGTGTAGATGCTGAGGAACTCCGATGGGTGTGTCCTGCCATCATATTTCTCCGGCGCATCTGGTTTGAAGTTTTTCTTGTCGGGCCACCGGACTTGCCGCAGCTCACGAGTGAACGCAGGGCAACCTACCGCGTATGGTAAGTCGCCTGGTTCCCCTAGCGCATGCATATCGACAGTGGGCCCGGCGCGTTGGTCAGATTGATGGCGCGCTTCTCTTGGCGGTCGTACGAGTTCGGCGTCTTCTTCTTGCCGTTCTCGGAGAACTTGGCGCTGGTCGCGGCGAGCTCACGGATCCGACGATGCTGTGGAGTCGCTGTCGAGGTGGATCCGGCGAGTCGGCGATCTTGGTCTTCGGGACGGGGAATGCACGGTGGCTGCACCCCCGCAAGTCTCGTCGCCATCAGCTCGCGCCTTGTCGCCTTGCCGCGGCTGCGAGGCACTCGGTTGCCAGCGGGGCGTCGCCGTTAAGCGAAGCCGATGAGACTCTGAATTGTGGCCCTCCATTCGTCGACCTTGTCGGCCGTTGGAGGTAATCTAAGTAGTTGTGCTCTTGCCAAGGCTTCGCTGGTGTGGTGGTGGTAACGGCGTGCGAAGCGAGGAACGGAGGTGCTCGGACTCTAACCAAGTTAGGAGGAGCAGCATCCATAGCGACCATACTCCACTCGTCTTGGCATCTTTGAGGTGCATGCGGGTCTCGAGGGCCTCGGGATCCTCCAGCTTGGCCTTGATCCAACGAGCGTATTGTGCCGCGAGCATCATGACGCTGTCGGTCCCGCGCCTCCTGCGAAGGACGCGGTGCAGACTCGGACGCCGACGCCTGTGCCGCCTTGTCCTTGGACCTGGCGGCATTGTGGGCTCTTTCGACGACGCCGGTTCCACCGCCAGCGTTTCCCCCACCACCTGACAACTCCGGTGGTGGTGGATTCGACGCGGACGGCTCCGCTGCTGCCGAAGACTTCTTCTTCGGCGCCATGCCGACGAAAATGTTGATGAAGTTGCTCGTGTGATCGCCGGATCGGGTTCACACAGCCTCGACGCCCCCTACCTGGCGCGCCAAAGATGTCGGGGAGAGCTGGCCGTGTCCCACGAACACCTATGGGACCTGGGTCCCTTGTGGTTCGGAGGGGGACGGAGATTGCACGAAGAGCGGATCGGCGATGCACACGAGCAGATTTACCCAGCCGGAGCTCTCGGAGAGATAATACTCCTACTGCTGCTTTGTGGATTATCTTGTGTTCTTGCTAGGGAGCAATGGGAGCTACAAGACCTAGCCTGAGTGTGGTTTCATATGAGTATGATGAACAGAGCCGGAGCTGGGCCGAACCCCCTCTACGTTGCACTCGGGCCTCCTTTTATAGGCACAAGGGGTCACCACATGTGGCAAGTAGACAAGGGTAAAATAGTAAAAACATAGGTTGGTACACCGCTTTGTACAGTGTACAGTAATCTATACCTAACTCTGACGGCAAGGGACAAGAGTCATCAATGCCCGTCTCAGTCGCCCGAACAGTGTAACAGGGACCGTCAAGTGCGCCTCCGTTTGCCACAATGGTAGCTTGTCAGCGCCGCTCATCGCTACTCCCCGCTGGCTGCACAGCCCGTCGACACGCGTTTCTGGAGAAGCCCCGTGGCGACACGTTGGCGGATGAGCTGGAGCGGTGATGAAGAGAGGTTGCCCGCCCCGGCAAGTGCCTTGCCGCGGCAGGAACCTTGTCGCGCTTGGGGGCTCGGCGCCCACCAAGCCTTCCCGGCAAGCTCCTCTTGCCGGGGCCTTGTTTCCTTTGCGCCCTGAGTGGCCCTCCCGGCAAGCTCCTCTTGCCGGGGCCTTGATTACTTTGTTCTTGAATGGTTCCAAAGGAGTCGCGGAGGGTCTTGGCAGACGCCCGGCAAGGCTTGCCACGGGGACGCTGCGACTGCCCGTGCACAGGTTCGGGGTACTAAGGTACCCCTACTTTAGTACACCGACACAGGGTGATCTTCAATGTCAAAGATGATGGGCGTGCTGGACCACTTCAGAGGTTTGCGTGACTCTATGGATGGTTCTGCTAAATTGACCTCACGCATCCATTGCTTGAGTTGGCGGTGCGAGGTATGCAGAGTAGCACCACCGTCAACGCAAAGGACCTCTGTTGCCTTTTGGAACTCTTGCTCGTCTGCTTCATCATCTTCCATGTCTTCATCATCTTCATCTTCATCTTCTTCCATGTCGCGGCCGCGGGGAGGTCTGTCTCCTTGCCGCTGCTTGGCCTTGCCGCGGTGTCCTCCCCGACCGGGTCTCTTCTTACTTGCTGCACCTGCACCTTCTTGGGCTTTCTCCTTGTCTCGCCGCTTGTATTCAGCTCTCTATAGCTCAACAAGCTGCTCGACTTTCTTGCAGCTCTGGAGATCGTGGCCCTTGCTGCGGTGGATTTTACAGTACTGCTTGTTGGAACCATCAGGCTTGTCGGCGGCCGCCACAGCTTGACGGTCGGCAGCAACGGCAACCTCCTTGCCGGAGCCACTAGCCTTATTTTTGTTGGAGGCACCGTCCTTGCCGGACTGTTCGACAACTAGTACTTCTTGGTTTTTCTTTCTTCTGTTGTTTTGCCGCCGGCTTTTCCTTGCCGGGGCGATCTTCTCACTGTCAGACTCTGCTCCCACATTCTCTCCTGGGAGTCTTCTTCCTTCTTCAGCGCGTGCACACTTGTCGGCCAGGGCGTAAAGTTCGCTGACGTCTTTCACTTTGCACATCGCCATCTCCTCCCTCATCCTGCGGTTTCGTACATTACGATGAAGCGACCGATCACCGCAGCAGGGTGGGCGCGTCGGGATATTGTAGTGCACTCGACTGAATCTCTGGATGAACTTGCGCAGGGATTCTCCCTCCTTCTGGGCAAGCAGGTGGAGGTCACTCTCCTGGCCATGAGGCTTGTGGCCGCCTGTGAAGGCGCCAACAAACTGGTGGCACAAATCTGCCCAAGAGGAAATAGAGCTGTCCGGCAAGTGCATGAGCCAAGATCTGACGTTTGGCTTGAGCACCAGGGGAAAGTAGTTGGCGAGGATCTTGTCGTCTCGTCCCCCCGCAGCCTGCACCGCGATGGTGTAGATACTGAGGAACTCCGATGGGTGTGTCCTGCCATCATACTTTTATGGCACATCTGGTTTGAAGTTTTTCTTGTCGGGCCACCGGGCTTGCCGCAGCTCGCGAGTGAACGTAGGGCAACCTACCGCGTACGGTAAGTCGACTGGTTCCCCTGGCGCATGCATATCGACAGTGGGCCCGGCGCGTTGGTCAGATTGACGGCGTGCTTCTCTTCGGTGCTCGATACGAGTTCGAGCATCTTCTTCTTGCCGTTCTCGGAGAACTTGGCGCTGGTCGCGACGAGCTCGCGGATCCGACGAGGCTGTGGAGTCGCTGTCGAGGTGGATCCGGCGAGTCGGCGATGTTGGTCTTCGGGAAGGGGAGTGCACGGTGGCTGCACCCCCGCAAGTCTCGTCGCCATCAGCTCGCGCCTTGTCGCCTTGCCGCGGCTGCGAGGCACTCGGTTGCCGCGGGACATCGCCGTTGGCGAAGCCGATGAGACTCTGAATTGTGGCCCTCCATTCGTCGACCTTGTTGGCCGTTGGAGGGTAGTCTAGAAGTAGCTGTGCTCTTGCCAAGGCTTCTGCTGGTGTGGTGGGTGGCAATGGCGTACGTAGCGAGGAACAGGAGGTGCTCGGACTCCTAACCAAGTTAGGAGGAGCAGCGTCCCGCCCAAGCGACCGTACTGCACTCGTACCGGCATGCTGAGGTGCATGCGGGTCTCGAGGGCCTCGGGATCCTCCAGCTTAGCCTTGATCCAACGAGCGTATGGTGCCGCGAGTATCACGACGCTGTCGAACCCGCGCCTCCTGCGAAGGACGCGGTGCGGACTCGGACGCCGACGCCTGTGCTGCCTTGTCCTTGGACCTGGCGGCATTGTGGGCTCTCTCGACGACGCCGGTTCCTCCGCCAGCGTTTTCCCCACCACCTGACAGCTCCGGTGGTGGTGGGTTCGGCGCGGACGGCTCTGCTGCTGCTGAGGACTTCTTCTTCGGCGCCATGTTGACGCAGATTTTGATGAAGTTGCTCGTGTGACCGCCGGATCGGGTTCACACAGCCTCGACGCCCCCTACCTGGCGCGCCAAAGATGTCGGGGAAGCTGATCGTGTCCCACGAACACCTATGGGACCTGGGTCCCTTGTGGTTCGGAGGGGAGCGGAGATTGCACAAAGAGCGGATCGAGGCGATGCACACAAGCTGATTTACCCAGCTTCGGAGCTCTCCGGAGAGATAATACTCCTACTGCTGCTTTGTGGATTATCTTGTGTTCTTGCTAGGGAGCAATGGGAGCTACAAGACCTAGCCTGAGTGTGGTTTCGTATGAGTATGATGAAGTAAGTCGGAGCTCCACCGAACCCTTTCTACGTTGCACTTGGGCCTCCTTTTATAGGCACAAGGGGTCACCACATGTGGCAAGTAGACAAGGGTAAGATAGTAAAAACATAGGTTGGTACACCGCACTATACGAGTGTCTGATAATCTATACCTAACTCTGACGGCAAGGGAAAAGAGTCATCAATGCCCGTCTCAGTCGCCCGAACAGTGTAACAGGGACCATCAAGTGCGCCTCCGTTTGCCACGATGGTAGCTTGTCAGCGCCGCTTATCGCTACTCCCCGCTGGCTGCACAGCCCGTTGACACGCGTGCTTGGGAGAGCCCCGTGGTGACACGTTGGCGGGTGAGCTGGAGCAGAGATGAAGAGAGATTGCCCGCCCCGGCAAGCGCCTTGCCGCGGCAGGAACCTTGTCGCGCTTGGGGGCTCGGCGCCCACCAAGCCTTCCCGGCAAGATCCCCTTGCCGAGGTCTTGTTTTCCGAAGGGCCGCGGAGGGTCTTGGCAGACGCCCGGCAAGGCTTGCCACGGGGACGCTGCGACTGCCCATGCACAGGTTCGGGGTACTAGGGTACCCCTACTTTAGTACACCGGCAAACTAGCTCTATAGCCTAGTACTAATAATTTTACACTAGAGTTGAACTATAAGCTAGTTCAAATAATTTTACACTAGAGTTGAACTAGCTCTATAAGCTAGTTCAAATAAGTTTACAATAGAGTTGAAATAGGTCTATAGCCAAGTATAAATAATTTTACAGTAGATTCGTATTAGCTCTTACACTAGAGTTGAACTAGCTCTATAAGCTAGTTAAAACAATTTTACCCTGGAGTTGAACTAGCTCTATAGCCTAGTACAAATAATTTTACACTAGAGTTGAACTAGCTCTATAAGCTAGATCAAATAATTTTACACTAGAGTTGAACTAGCTCTATAAGCTAGATCAAATAATTTTACACTAGAGTTGAACTATCTCTATAGCCTAGTACAAATAGTTTTACACTAGAGTTAAACTAGCTCTATAGCCTAGTTCAAATAATTTTACACTAGAGTTGATCTAGCTCTATAAGCTTATACAAAAAAAATTAGACTAGAGTTGACCTAGCTCTATAAGCTAGTTGAAATAATTTTACACTAGAGTTGAACTAGCTCTATAAGCTAGTTCAAATAATTTTACACTAGAGTTGTACTAGCTCTATAAGCTAGTTCAAATAATTTTACACTGGAGTTGAACTAGCTCTATAGCCTAGTACAAATAATTTTACACTAGAGTTGAACTAGCTCTATAAGCTAGTTCAAATAAGTTTAAAATAGAGTTGAACTAGCTCTATAGCCTAGTACAAATAATTTTAAAGTAGATTCGTATTAGCTCTTACACTAGAGTTGAACTAGCTCTATAAGCTAGTTAAAACAATTTTACCCAAGAGTTGAACTAGCTCTATAGCCTAGTACAAATAATTTTACACTAGAGTCATACTAGCACTTACACTATAGTTGAACTAGCTCTATCAGCTACTTAAAACAATTTTACCCTAGAGTTGTACTAGCTCTATAGCCTAGTACAAATAATTTTACACTATAGTTGAACTAGCTCTATAAGCTAGTTCAAATAAGTTTACAATAGAGTTGAACTAGCTCTATAGCCTAGTACAAATAATTTTACAGTAGAGTCGTATTAGCTCTTACACTAGAGTTGAACTAGCTCTATAAGCTAGTTAAAACAATTTTACCCTAGAGTTGAACTAGCTCTATAAGCTAGTTGAAATAATTTTACACTAGAGTTGAACTAGCTCTATAAGCTAGTTCAAATAATTTTACACTAGAGTTGTACTAGCTCTATAAGCTAGTTCAAATAATTTTACACTGGAGTTGAACTAGCTCTATAGCCTAGTACAAATAATTTTACACTAGAGTTGAACTAGCTCTATAAGCTAGTTCAAATAATTTTACACTAGAGTTGAACTAGCTCTATAAGCTAGTTCAAATATTTTTACACTAGAGTTGAACTAGCTCTATAGCCTAGTACAAATAATTTTACACTAGAGTTGAACTCGCTCTGTAGTCTAGTACAAATAATTTTACACTAGAGTTAATATCGCTCTATAAGCTTGTTCAAATAATTTTACACTAGAGTTGAACTCGCTCTGTAGTCTAGTACAAATAATTTTACACTAGATTTGAACTAGCTCTATAAGCTCTAGTTCAAATAATCTTATCTAGAGTTGAACTAGCTCTATAGCCTTGTACAAATAATTTTACACTAGAGTTAAACTAGCTCTATAGCCTAGTCCAAATAATTCTAAACTAGAGTTGAACTAGCTCTATAAGCTAGTTCAAATAATTTTACACTAGAGTTGAACTAGCTCTATAAGCTAGTACAAATAATTTTACACTAGAGTTGTACTAGCTCTATAAGCTAATTCAAATAATTTTACACTGGAGTTGAACTAGCTCTATAACCTAGTACAAATAATTTTACACTAGAGTTGAACTAGCTCTATAAGCTAGTTCAAATAAGTTTACAATAGAGTTGAACTAGCTTTATAGCCTAGTACAAATAATTTTACAGTAGAGTCGTATTAGCTCTTACACTAGAGTTGAGCTAGCTCTATAAGCTAGTTAAAACAATTTTACCCTAGAGTTGAACTAGCTCTATAGCCTAGTACAAATAATTTTACACTAGAGTTGAACTAGCTCTATAATCTAGATCAAACAATTTTACACTAGAGTTGAACTAGCTCTATAAGCTAGTTCAAATAATTTTACACTAGAGTTGAACTAGCTCTATAAGCTAGTTAAAACAATTTTACCCAAGAGTTGAACTAGCTCTATAGCCTAGTACAAATAATTTTACACTAGAGTCGTACTAGCTCTTACACTATAGTTGAACTAGCTCTATTAGCTACTTAAAACAATTTTAACCTAGAGTTGTACTAGCTCTATAGCCTAGTACAAATAATTTTACACTATAGTTGAACTAGCTCTATAAGCTAGTTCAAATAAGTTTACAATAGAGTTGAACTAGCTCTATAGCCTAGTACAAATAATTTTACTAGCTCTTACACTATAGTTGAACTAGTTCATTAGCTACTTAAAACAAGTCTAGAGTTGAACTAGCTTAGCTCTTACACTAGAGTTGAACTAGCTCTATAAGCTAGTTAAAACAATTTTGCCCTAGAGTTGAACTAGCTCTATAGCCTAGTACAAATAATTTTACACTAGAGTTGAACTAGCTCTATAATCTAGATCAAACAATTTTACACTAGAGTTGAACTAGCTCTATAAGCTAGTAAATAATTTTACACTAGAGTTGAACGAGCTCTATAAGCTAGTTAAAACAATTTTACCCAAGAGTTGAACTAGCTCTATAGCCTAGTACAAATAATTTTACACTAGAGTCGTACTAGCTCTTACACTATAGTTGAACTAGCTCTATTAGCTACTTAAAACAATTTTAACCTAGAGTTGTACTAGCTCTATAGCCTAGTACAAATAATTTTACACTATAGTTGAACTAGCTCTATAAGCTAGTTCAAATAAGTTTACAATAGAGTTGAACTAGCTCTATAGCCTAGTACAAATAATTTTACAGTAGAGTCGTATTAGCTCTTACACTAGAGTTGAACTAGCTCTATAAGCTAGTTAAAACAATTTTACCCTAGAGTTGAACTAGCTCTATAGCCTAGTACAAATAATTTTACACTAGAGTTGAACTAGCTCTATAAGCTAGTTCAAATAATTTTACACTAGAGTTGAACTAGCTCTATAAGCTAGTTCAAATATTTTTACACTAGAGTTGAACTAGCTCTATAGCCTAGTACAAATAATTTTACACTAGAGTTGAACTCGCTCTGTAGTCTAGTACAAATAATTTTACACTAGAGTTAACTAGCTCTATAAGCTTGTTCAAATAATTTTACACTAGAGTTGAACTAGCTCTATAGTCTAGTACAAATAATTTTACACTAGATTTGAACTAGCTCTATAAGCTCTAGTTCAAATAATTTTATCTAGAGTTGAACTAGCTCTATAGCCTTGTACAAATAATTTTACACCAGAGTTACACTAGCTCTATAGCCTAGTCCAAATAATTTTAAACTAGAGTTGAACTAGCTCTATAAGCTAGTACAAATAATTTTACACTAGAGTTGTACTAGCTCTATAAGCTAATTCAAATAATTTTACACTGGAGTTGAACTAGCTCTATAAGCTAATTCAAATAATTTTACACTAGAGTTGAACTAGCTCTATAACCTAGTACAAATAATTTTACACTAGAGTTGAACTAGCTCTATAAGCTAGTTCAAATAATTTACAATAGAGTTGAACTAGCTCTATAGCCTAGTACAAATAATTTTACAGTAGAGTTGAATTAGCTCTTACACTAGAGTTGAACTAGCTCTATAAGCTAGTTAAAATAATTTTACCCTAGAGTTGAACTAGCTCTATAGCCTAGTACAAATAATTTTACACTAGAGTTGAACTAGCTCTATAGCTATCAAATAATTTTACACTAGAGTTGAACTAGCTCTATAAGCTAGTTCAAATAATTTTACACTAGAGTTGAACTAGCTCTATAAGCTAGTTCAAATAATTTTACACTAGAGTTGAACTAGCTCTATAAGCTAGTTCAAATAATTTTACACTAGAGTTGAACTAGCTCTAGTAGCCTAAGTACAAATAATTTTACACTAGAGTTGAACTAGCTCTATAGTCTAGTACAAATAATTTTACACTAGAGTTGAACTAGCTCTATAAGCTCTAGTTCAAATAATTTTATCTAGAGTTGAACTAGCTCTATAGCCTAGTACAAATAATTTTACACTAGAGTTGAACTAGCTCTATAGCCTAGTTCAAATAATTTTAAACACTAGAGTTGAACTAGCTCTATAAGCTAGTTCAAATAATTTTACACTAGAGTTGAACTAGCTCTATAGCCTAGTAAAAATAATTTTACACTAGAGTTGAACTAGCTCTATAAGCTAGTTCAAATAATTTTACACTAGAGTTGAACTAGCTCTATAGCCTAGTACAAATAATTTTACACTAGAGTTGAACTAGCTCTATAAACTTGTAAATAGAATTTTACACTAGAGTTTAACTAGCTCTATAAGCTAGGTCAAATAATTTTACACTAGAGTTGAACTAGCTCTATAGCCTAGTACAAATAATTTTACACTAGAGTTAAACTAGCTCTATAGCCTAGTTCAAATAATTTTACACTAGAGTTGAACTAGCTCTATAAGCTTGTACAAATAATTTTACACTAGAGTTGAACTAGCTCTATAAGCTAGTTGAACTAATTTTATAAGCTAGTTGAACTAGCTCTATAAGCTAGTTCAAATAATTTTACACTAGAGTTGAACTAGCTCTATATGCTAGTTCGAATAATATTAAACAAGAGTTGAACTAGCTCTATAAGCTAGTTCAAATAATTTTACACTAGAGTCGAACTAGCTCTACAGCCTAGAAAAATAATTTTACACTAGAGTTGAACTAGATCTATAAGCTAGTTCAAATAATTTCACACTAGAGTTGAACTAGCTATATAGCCTAGTACAAATAATTTTACACTAGAGTTGAACTAGCTCTATAAACTTGTAAATAGAATTTTACACTAGACTTTAACTAGCTCTATAAGCTAGGTCAAATAATTTTACACTAGAGTTGAACTAGCTCTATAGCCTAGTACAAATAATTTTACACTAGAGTTAAACTAGCTCTATAGCCTAGTTCAAATAATTTTACACTAGAGTTGAACTAGCTCTATAAGCTTGTACAAATAATTTTACACTAGAGTTGAACTAGCTCTATAAGCTAGTTGAACTAGCTCTATAAGCTAGTTCAAACATTTTACACTAGAGTTGAACTAGCTCTATAGCTAGTTCAAATAATTTTACACTAGAGTTGAACT
Source organism: Aegilops longissima (assembly GCA_021605205.1). Classification (NCBI taxonomy): domain Eukaryota; kingdom Viridiplantae; phylum Streptophyta; class Magnoliopsida; order Poales; family Poaceae; genus Aegilops; species Aegilops longissima. Next base: position 25,542 of record JAHIAM010005422.1, read on the forward strand.
AGCTCTATAAGCTAGTTCAAATAATTTTACACTAGAGTTGAACTAGCTCTATAGCTAGTTCAAATAATTTTACACTAGAGTTGAACTAGCTCTATAGCTAGTACAAATAATTTTACACTAGAGTTGAACTAGCTCTATAAGCTAGTTCAAATAATTTTACACTAGAGTTGAACTAGCTCTATAGCCTAGTACAAATAATTTTACACTAGAGTTGAACTAGCTCTATAAACTTGTAAATAGAATTTTACACTAGACTTTAACTAGCTCTATAAGCTAGGTCAAATAATTTTACACTAGAGTTGAACTAGCTCTATAGCCTAGTACAAATAATTTTACACTAGAGTTAAACTAGCTCTATAGCCTAGTTCAAATAATTTTACACTAGAGTTGAACTAGCTCTATAAGCTTGTACAAATAACTTTACACTAGAGTTGAACTAGCGCTATAAGCTAGTTGAACTAGCGCTATAAGCTAGTTGAACTAGCTCTATAAGCTAGTTCAAACATTTTTACACTAGAATTGAACTAGCTCTATATGCTAGTTCAAATAATTTTACACTAGGGTTTAACTAGCTCCATAAGCTAGTTCAAATAATTTAACACTACAGTTGAACTAGCTCTATAGCCTAGTACTAATAATTTTACACTAGAGTTGAACTAGCTCTATAAGCTAGTTCAAATAATTTTACACTAGAGTTGAACTAGCTCTATAGCCTAGTACAAATAATTTTACACTAGAGTTGAACTAGCTCTATAAACTTGTAAATAGAATTTTACACTAGACTTTAACTAGCTCTATAAGCTAGGTCAAATAATTTTACACTAGAGTTGAACTAGCTCTATAGCCTAGTACAAATAATTTTACACTAGAGTTAAACTAGCTCTATAGCCTAGTTCAAATAATTTTACACTAGAGTTGAACTAGCTCTATAAGCTTGTACAAATAATTTTACACTAGAGTTGAACTAGCTCTATAAGCTAGTTGAACTAGCTCTATAAGCTAGTTCAAACATTTTTACACTAGAGTTGAACTAGCTCTATATGCTAGTTCAAATAATTTTACACTAGGTTGAACTAGCTCCATAAGCTAGTTCAAATAATTTTACACTAGAGTTGAACTAGCTCTATAGCCTAGTACAAATAATTTTACACTAGAGTTGAACTAGCTCTATAAGCTAGTTCAAATAATTTTACACTAGAGTTGAACTAGCTCTATAGCCTAGTACAAATAATTTTACACTAGAGTTGAACTAGCTCTATAAGCTAGTACAAATAATTTTACACTAGAGTTGAACTAGCTCTATAAGCTAGTTCAAATAATTTTACACTAGAGTTGAACTAGCTCTATAAGCTAGTTCAAATAATTTTACACTAGAGTTGAACTAGCTCTATAAGCTAGTTCAAATAATTTTACACTAGAGTTGAACTAGCTCTATAGCCTAGTACAAATAATTTTACACTAGAGTTGAACTAGCTCTATAAGCTAGTTCAAATAATTTTACACTAGAGTTGAACTAGCTCTATAGCCTAGTACAAATAATTTTAATTTTAGCTCTTACACTAGAGTTGAACTAGCTCTATAAGCTAGTTCAAATAATTTTACACTAGAGTTGAACTAGCTCTATACACTAGTACAAATAAGTTTACACTAGAGTTGCGCTATAAGCTAGTTGAACTAGCGCTATAAGCTAGTTGAACTAGCTCTATAAGCTAGTTCAAACATTTTTACACTAGAATTGAACTAGCTCTATATGCTAGTTCAAATAATTTACACTAGGGTTGAACTAGCTCCATAAGCTTGTTTAAATAATTTAACACTACAGTTGAACTAGCTCTATAGCCTAGTACTAATAATTTTACACTAGAGTTGAACTAGCTCTATAAGCTAGTTCAAATAATTTTACACTAGAGTTGAACTAGCTCTATAGCCTAGTACAAATAATTTTACACTAGAGTTGAACTAGCTCTATAAACTTGTAAATAGAATTTTACACTAGACTTTAACTAGCTCTATAAGCTAGGTCAAATAATTTTACACTAGAGTTGAACTAGCTCTATAGCCTAGTACAAATAATTTTACACTAGAGTTAAACTAGCTCTATAGCCTAGTTCAAATAATTTTACACTAGAGTTGAACTAGCTCTATAAGCTTGTACAAATAATTTTACACTAGAGTTGAACTAGCTCTATAAGCTAGGTCAAATAATTTTACACTAGAGTTGAACTAGCTCTATAGCCTAGTACAAATAATTTTACACTAGAGTTAAACTAGCTCTATAGCCTAGTTCAAATAATTTTACACTAGAGTTGAACTAGCTCTATAAGCTAGTTCAAATAATTTTACACTAGAGTTGAACTAGCTCTATAAGCTAGTTCAAGCTAGTTAATTTTACACTAGAGTTGAACTAGCTCTATATGCTAGTTCAAATAATTTTACACTAGAGTTGAACTAGCTCCATAAGCTAGTTCAAATAATTTTACACTAGAGTTGAACTAGCTCTATAGCGTAGTACAAATAATTTTACACTAGAGTTGAACTAGCTCTATAGCGTAGTACAAATAATTTTACACTAGAGTTGAACTAGCTCTATAAGCTAGTACAAAAAATTTTACACTAGAGTTGAACTAGCTCTATAAGCTAGTTCAAAAAATTTTACTAGAGTTGAACTAGCTCTATAAGCTAGTTCAAATAATTTTACACTAGAGTTGAACTAGCTCTATAAGCTAGTTCAAATAATTTTACACTAGAGTTGAACTAGCTCTATAAGCTAGTTCAAATAATTTTGCACTAGAGTTGAACTAGCTCTATAGCCTAGTACAAATAATTTTACACTAGAGTTGAACTAGCTCTATAAGCTAGTTCAAATAAGTTTACAATAGAGTTGAACTAGCTCTATAGCCTAGTACAAATAATTTTACTAGAGTGAACTAGAGTCGTATTAGCTCTTACAGTAGAGTTGAACTAGCTCTATAAGCTAGTTAAAAGCGATTTTACACTAGAGTTGAACTAGCTCTATAGACTAGTACAAATAATTTTACACTAGAGTTGAACTAGCTCTATAAGCTAGATCAAATAATTTTACACTAGAGTTGAACTAGCTCTATAAGCTAGTTCAAACACTACAAGAATCTTGTTAATCCATGACGGATACAGTCTGTCATGGAACAGTGCAAAACTGTCAAGGAGGGTTGTCCTGACGGATTTATAATCCATCATGTATATCGCCTCATAATTTGACAACTGTACCACCATGAAGGATCCTGGCCATCACCGATCAGTCCCTAGGCCCGCTTGAGCCGGTCTCTCTATGACAGACTAGTCTCATCATGGATTTGGAGATGCTATACAAAAATGGGCTTTACGTGGCATCTACATGGCACCAGCGTGGATGTGACGTGGCATCCACTTCTTTTGTTGTGGTAGTTTAGACAATTTTTTTAGTCCAGCCATGATTTCCATCCAACCAGATTCTGGCCTTGACCATTACACATAATCAAACAAGCTTTCACAACACTATTAATTCTATTGAACAGGCCCATAATTTAAAGCATTTCACAAATTTCTATTCAATTATTTCACTGAGTAAAGCCCTTTTAAAACGTGGCCAATAAAACATCCAACATTAGATCACAGGCCCTTAGTAATAATTACACCAGATTACATCAACAAATATACAAGATTGTACAGACCCTCTTAATCATCAAGTTCATGCCTACAACTCGAACTTCCTTTTTGGCTCTGACCACCAAGTAAACATGTAACATACAATACGCTTCTGTTACAAAATGGCAAGCTCATTACAACAACATAAATAGTACTAGTTATTATCATCTGAACCATCATTTTTATTTCACGTGGTTTGAACCTCACTCATGAGGCCTATATACTTAAGAGTTATGCCATGATTGTTTGTCTTTCATTAATCAACAATATTGTTTCATTGCAGCATAACAACATCGACGACTAATCACGAGTAACATAGTGCCAAATAGTTCAAGTCATCCTGAAGGGCATAGGAGCTTACCCATGCCAAAGCGCTGAGGAGCTCCACCTTGTTGTGTAACTGTAGGTACCTTTGAAAAATTATCATCTCAAAGATCAGAGGGGTGTTGACAAATAATAAAGGGATAGGGGAACAAGATTAGTTTATTGTTTCTGGAAAACTACTTGCAACAAAACTATACATTTTACCATAGTGCACACCTTTTTTTCCTAAACCATGATCATGAACTAACTTGGTGTCATTTTTCTTATGTAAACAAATACACCTATCTACGTGTGACAACAGACATAATAGGTATACTATAGTATCAAGAACCGCCAAGTGACCTCTTTTTTACTTATAAACTTGATCAAATTCAATTATTTCAGAATTGAGGAAGCAAATTATAAATAATACCTATTAATGGTAGATAAAATAAGAATAAATGAAATGTTCAAGGTGGAGACACTTTCAAAGTTACACTGCACTTAACATGATTTAATAAACTTGAACCACTAACTCTCGATTTTGATAATAGATCCTGCATTAAACAAATGCAAATTTTGATTATTATATTTAGAATTGGTAGAGGAAATCAATCAAACCTAGAACTTATATAATGGGCTATGGCAATCTGATCTCTACCAGTACCACAAGAAATAACAACCAAGCTGGAAGTAATGATGAACAGAAGAGCTATACAGCCAACGATGGTTCACATAACATTTCAGGGAAGTATATCTAAACTACTATAAAGTAGTTATGATTGACTATGTACTATAGTGTGAGGTCCTAAAGAATTGACACACCAAGTTCTTTTGTCTGCAGCATAGTTCTTCAACTATATTTAACTCTACCAGTGGACTGATTCAGTCGTTCAGTTGTAATCATCAACCTTCGTCACTGATCAAGTGGAGACCTGAGCCAGGAACATTGCTTAAGATATCATAACAAGCATAATAATACTGCATTAATATATACACTTTACATTAGTAGAGAAATATGTCATACAAGGAACACTGATTCCACAATACAGAAATACAAAAAGGAGGCTACTGTAGAATGTAAAGCAACATCCAGTAATTCATAAAGTGGATAACTCGCTTTTCCTGATATATCAACAAGCATTCTAGAAGTGATTGAACTAGTAATACACTCCCTTTTATTAGGCAGTAAGAAGAGGTTCAATTCTCCATCTCTTTTCGTTTTGGAAAGATACAAAAATGTACAACACATACAATTTTGCACATTGCCTTTTATTAGGAGCTAGAAGAGGTTCAATCTTTTGGTTCTGAAAAGATACAAAAATGCACAACAAATACAATTTTGCACTCTGGAGTTTACTTTCACAGAATACAGCTAAAAAAGTACAGTAAAAAAAACTACAACTACCTGATTGCAATAATCATTTTAATCAAATCAGGAAAGCAACAAACAGTTTACTAACTATGAGCCTAACTTGCTACTAGATTATAAATTCTATAACAGAGGGATTAATGTTTGTAAATACTAAATCATCAATTCTTGAGAGGAAAGATACAAAATCAAGCTGAATCAAGGAGAAGAGGGAGGTAGAGGTCGCAGTGCTCACCGGAGACCTTTGTAAGCAATGCAATGGTAGCAGTGCAGGTCAGACACCATCTCGTGTGACAGAGGAGGTTGCCACGGGACGCGCTGCTGCGCCGGAGACGCGGAAGAGGGGGTCGGGGTCGCCGCCGTCCAGCCCAACGCAGCGGCGACCGAGCTAGGGGAGGTGGAGAGGCGCGAGGCGCGATGCCTGACAGTGGTGCTGTTGAAGATCGCCGATGGATGACAGCGCCACCGTAGCTGAAACCCTAGACACTTTGGATAGAAGTTGAGTGCGAGTGCAGGGGGCTGGGAGCGGCGGATCCAGTCGGGCTAGAGGGCGGAGGGGTCGGAGACGAGCTCGCGAGTGTGCTGCACGGTGGCGGCCGTCGCCGGAATCGGCAGATCTTGGTGGTGGCGCGATGATTCGCGGGAGAGGGAGAGATGGGTCGCGCGAGAGATGCATTGGTGGGGGTTGCGGCGGATCTAGCAGCTGCCGGAGCAGCGAGGTGAGAGGAGGGAAAGGGCTGGCGACGAGCAGTGGGAGGAGGCGATGTGGTGGTGGGTGGCGGCGATGTGTGTGAGGAGATGGGGAATCGGCAGGGGGGCTGCGACGAAAGGAGAGACAGAGAGAGGAGGGGGCCGAGGAGGAGGCACTTAGGGTTTGGTTTTATCGTGATTGGTTAGCTGGGCTTTGGCGGGTTTTAGCGGCTTTGAGGGCTGTATCAGGGCCATTCATGACAGATTTCTTGTAGTGAAATAAATTTACACTAGAGTTGAACTACCTCTATAGCCTAGTACAAATAATTTTACACTAGAGTTAAACTAGCTCTATAGCCTAGTTCAAATAATTTTTCACTAGAGTTGAACTAGCTCTATAAGCTTATACAAAAAAAATTAGACTAGAGTTGAACTAGCTCTATAAGCTTGTTCAAATAATTTTACACTAGAGTTGAACTAGCTCTATAAGCTAGTTCAAATAATTTTACACTAGAGTTGTACTAGCTCTATAAGCTAGTTCAAATAATTTTACACTCGAGTTGAACTAGCTCTATAGCCTAGTACAAATAATTTTACACTAGAGTTGAACTAGCTCTATAAGCTAGTTCAAATAAGTTTACAATAGAGTTGAACTAGCTCTATTGCCTAGTATAAATAATTTTACAGTAGAGTCGTATTAGCTCTTACACTAGAGTTGAACTAGCTCTATAAGCTAGTTAAAACAATTTTACCCAAGAGTTGAACTAGCTCTATAGCCTAGTACAAATAATTTTACAATAGAGTTGAACTAGCTCTATAAGCTAGTTCAAATAATTTTACGCTAGAGTTGAACTAGCTCTATAAGCTAGTTTAAATATTTTACACTAGAGTTGAACTAGCTCTATAGCCTATTAGAAATAATTTTACACTAGATTTGAACTAGCTCTGTAGTCTAGTACAAATAATTTTACACTAGAGTTAATATCGCTCTATATGCTTGTACAAATAATTTTACACTAGAGTTGAACTAGCTCTTAGTCTAGTACAAATAATTTTACACTAGATTTGAACTAGCTCTATAAGCTCTAGTTCAAATAATTTTATCTAGAGTTGAACTAGCTCTATAGCCTAGTACAAATAATTTTACATTAGAGTTAAACTAGATCTATAGCCTAGTCCAAATAATTTTAAACTAGAGTTGAACTAGCTCTATAAGCTAGTTCAAATAATTTACACTAGAGTTGAACTAGCTCTATAGCTAGAAAAATAATTTTACACTAGAGTTGAACTAGCTCTATAGCCTAGTACAAATAATTTTACACTAGAGTTGAACTAGCTCTATAAGCTAGTTCAAATAATTTACAATAGAGTTGAACTAGCTCTATAGCCTAGTACAAATAATTTTACATGAGAGTCGTATTAGCTCTTACACTAGAGTTGAACTAGCTCTATAAGCTAGTTAAAACAATTTTACCCTAGAGTTGAACTAGCTCTATAGCCTAGTACAAATAATTTTACACTGAGAGTTGAACTAGCTCTATAAGCTAGTTCAAATAATTTTACGCTAGAGTTGAACTAGCTCTATAAGCTAGTTCAAATATTTTACACTAGAGTTGAACTAGCTCTATAGCCTAGTAGAAATAATTTTACACTAGATTTGAACTAGCTCTGTAGTCTAGTACAAATAATTTTACACTAGAGTTAATATCGCTCTATATGCTTGTACAAATAATTTTACACTAGAGTTGAACTAGCTCTTAGTCTAGTACAAATAATTTTACACTAGATTTGAACTAGCTCTATAAGCTCTAGTTCAAATAATTTTATCTAGAGTTGAACTAGCTCTATAGCCTAGTACAAATAATTTTACACTAGAGTTAAACTAGATCTATAGCCTAGTCCAAATAATTTTAAACTAGAGTTGAACTAGCTCTATAAGCTAGTTCAAATAATTTTACACTAGAGTTGAACTAGCTCTATAGCCTAGAAAAATAATTTTACACTAGAGTTGAACTAGCTCTATAGCCTAGTACAAATAATTTTACACTAGAGTTGAACTAGCTCTATAAGCTAGTTCAAATAATTTTACACTAGAGTTGAACTAGCTCTATAGCCTAGTACAAATAATTTTACACTAGAGTTGAACTAGCTCTATAAGCTAGTTCAAATAATTTTACACTAGAGTTGAACTAGCTCTATAGCCTAGTACAAATAATTTTACACTAGAGTTGAACTAGCTCTATAAGCTAGTTCAAATAATTTTACACTAGAGTTGAACTAGCTCTATAAGCTAGTTCAAATAATTTTACACTAGAGTTGAACTAGCTCTATAGCCTAGTACAAATAATTTTTTACACTAGCTCTTACACTAGAGTTGAACTAGCTCTATAAGCTAGTTAAAATAATTTTACACTAGAGTTGAACTAGCTCTATAGCCTAGTACAAATAATTTTACACTAGAGTTGAACTAGCTCTATAAGCTAGTTCAAATAATTTTACACTAGAGTTGAACTAGCTCTATAAGCTAGTTCAAATAATTTTACACTAGAGTTGAACTAGCTCTATAGCCTATTAGAAATAATTTTACACTAGAGTTGAACTAGCTCTATAGCTAGTACAAATAATTTTACACTAGAGTTGAACTAGCTCTATAAGCTAGTACAAATAATTTTACACTAGAGTTGAACTAGCTCTTAGTCTAGTACAAATAATTTTACACTAGAGTTGAACTAGCTCTATAAGCTAGTTCAAATAATTTTACACTAGAGTTGAACTAGCTCTATAGCCTAGTACAAATAATTTTACACTAGAGTTGAACTAGCTCTATAGCAAATAATTTTACACTAGAGTTGAACTAGCTCTATAAGCTAGTTCAAATAATTTTACACTAGAGTTGAACTAGCTCTATAAGCTAGTTCAAATAATTTTACACTAGAGTTGAACTAGCTCTATAGCCTAGTACAAATAATTTTACACTAGAGTTGAACTAGCTCTATAAGCTAGTTCAAATAATTTTACACTAGAGTTGAACTAGTGCCTAGTATAATAACAATAGTTAGCTTTTACACTAGAGTTGAACTAGCTCTATAAGCTAGTACAAATAATTTTACACTAGAGTTGAACTAGCTCTATAGCCTAGTACAAATAATTTTACACTAGAGTTGAACTAGCTCTATAAGCTAGTTCAAATAATTTTACACTAGAGTTGAACTAGCTCTATAAGCTAGTTCAAATATTTTACACTAGAGTTGAACTAGCTCTATAGCCTATTAGAAATAATTTTACACTAGATTTGAACTAGCTCTATAGTCTAGTACAAATAATTTTACACTAGAGTTAATATAGCTCTATATGCTTGTACAAATAATTTTACACTAGAGTTGAACTAGCTCTTAGTCTAGTACAAATAATTTTACACTAGATTTGAACTAGCTCTATAAGCTCTAGTTCAAATAATTTTATCTAGAGTTGAACTAGCTCTATAGCCTAGTACAAATAATTTTACACTAGAGTTAAACTAGATCTATAGCCTAGTCCAAATAATTTTAAACTAGAGTTGAACTAGCTCTATAAGCTAGTTCAAATAATTTTACACTAGAGTTGAACTAGCTCTATAGCCTAGAAAAATAATTTTACACTAGAGTTGAACTAGCTCTATAGCCTATTACAAATAATTTTACACTAGAGTTGAACTAGCTCTATAAGCTAGTTCAAATAAGTTTACAATAGAGTTGAACTAGCTCTATAGCCTAGTACAAATAATTTTACAGTAGAGTCGTATTAGCTCTTACACTAGAGTTGAACTAGCTCTATAAGCTAGTTAAAACAATTTTACCCTAGAGTTGAACTAGCTCTATAGCCTAGTACAAATAATTTTACATGAGAGAGTTGAACTAGCTCTATAAGCTAGTTCAAATAATTTTACACTAGAGTTGAACTAGCTCTATAAGCTAGTTCAAATATTTTACACTAGAGTTGAACTAGCTCTATAGCCTAGTAGAAATAATTTTACACTAGATTTGAACTAGCTCTGTAGTCTAGTACAAATAATTTTACACTAGAGTTAATATCGCTCTATATGCTTGTACAAATAATTTTACACTAGAGTTGAACTAGCTCTTAGTCTAGTACAAATAATTTTACACTAGATTTGAACTAGCTCTATAAGCTCTAGTTCAAATAATTTTATCTAGAGTTGAACTAACTCTATAGCCTAGTACAAATAATTTTACACTAGAGTTAAACTAGATCTATAGCCTAGTCCAAATAATTTTAAACTAGAGTTGAACTAGCTCTATAAGCTAGTTCAAATAATTTTACACTAGAGTTGAACTAGCTCTATAGCCTAGAAAATAATTTTACACTAGAGTTGTACTAGATCTATAAGCTAGTTCAAATAATTTTACACTAGAGTTGAACTAGCTATATAGCCTAGTACAAATAATTTTACACTAGAGTTGAACTAGCTCTATAAACTTGTAAATGTAATTTTACGCTAGACTTTAACTAGCTCTATAAGCTAGGTCAAATAATTTTACACTAGAGTTGAACTAGCTCTATAGCCTAGTACAAATAATTTTACACTAGAGTTAAACTAGCTCTATAGGCTAGTTCAAATAATTTTACACTAGAGTTGAACTAGCTCGAGTTGAACTATCTCTATAAGCTAGTTCAAATAATTTTACACTAGAGTTGAACTAGCTCTATAGCCTAGTACTAATAATTTTACACTAGAGTTGAACTAGCTCTATAAGCTAGTTCAAATAATTTTACACTAGAGTTGAACTAGCTCTATAGCCTAGTACAAATAATTTTACACTAGAGTTGAACTAGCTCTATAAGCTTATACAAAAATAATTAGACTAGAGTTGAACTACCTCTATAAGCTAGTTCAAATAATTTTACACTAGAGTTGAACTAGCTCTATAAGCTAGTTCAAATAAGTCTACAATAGAGTTGAACTAGCTCTATAGCCTATTACAAATAATTTACAGTAGAGTCATATTAGCTCTTATACTAGAGTTGAACTAGCTCTATAAGCTAGTTAAAACAATTTTACCCTGGAGTTGAACTAGCTCTATAGCCTAGTACAAATAAGTTTACAATAGAGTTGAACTAGCTCTATAAGCTAGATCAAATAATTTTACACTAGAGTTGAACTAGCTCTATAAGCTTGTTCAAATAATTTTACACTAGAGTTGAACTAGCTCTATAGCCTAGTACAAATAATTTTACACTAGAGTTAAACTAGCTCTATAGCCTAGTTCAAATAATTTTACACTAGAGTTGAACTAGCTCTATAAGCTTGTACAAATAATTTTACACTAGAGTTGAACTAGCTCTATAGCCTAGTTCAAACATTTTTACACTAGAGTTGAACTAGCTCTATAAGCTAGTTCAAATAATTTTACACTGGAGTTGAACTAGCTCTATATCCTAGTACAAATAATTTTACACTAGAGTTGAACTAGCTCTATAAGCTAACTCAAATAATTTTACACTAGAGTTGAACTAGCTCTATAGCCTAGTACTAATAATTTTACACTAGAGTTGAACTAGCTCTATATATCTAGTTCAAATAATTTTACACTAGAGTTGAACTAGCTCTATAGCCTAGTACAAATAATTTTACACTAGAGTTGAACTAGCTCTATAAGCTTATACAAAAAAATTAGACTAGAGTTGAACTAGCTCTATAAGGTAGTTCAAATAATTTTACACTAGAGTTGAACTAGCTCTATAAGCTAGTTCAAATAATTTTACACTACAGTTGAACTAGCTCTATAAGCTAGTTCAAATAATTTTACACTAGAGTTGAACTAGCTCTATAGCCTAGTACAAATAATTTTGCACTAGAGTTGAACTAGCTCTATAAGCTAGTTCAAATAAGTTTACAATAGAGTTGAACTAGCTCTATAGCCTAGTACAAATAATTTTCACAGTAGAGAGTCGTATTAGCTCTTACACTAGAGTTGAACTAGCTCTATAAGCTAGTTAAAACAATTTTACCCTAGAGTTGAACTAGCTCTATAGCCTAGTACAAATAATTTTACAGTAGAGTTGAACTAGCTCTATAAGCTAGTTCAAATAATTTTACACTAGAGTTGAACTAGCTCTATAAGCTAGTTCAAATATTTTACACTAGAGATGAACTAGCTCTATAGCCTAGTAGAAATAATTTTACACTAGATTTGAACTAGCTCTGTAGTCTAGTACAAATAATTTTACACTAGAGTTAATATAGCTCTATATGCTTGTACAAATAATTTTACACTAGAGTTGAACTAGCTCGTAGTCTAGTACAAATAATTTTACACTAGATTTGAACTAGCTCTATAAGCTCTAGTTCAAATAATTTTATCTAGAGTTGAACTAACTCTATAGCCTAGTACAAATAATTTTACACTAGAGTTAAACTAGATCTATAGCCTAGTCCAAATAATTTTAAACTAGAGTTGAACTAGCTCTATAAGCTAGTTCAAATAATTTACACTAGAGTTGAACTAGCTCTATAGCCTAGAAAATAATTTTACACTAGAGTTGTACTAGATCTATAAGCTAGTTCAAATAATTTTACACTAGAGTTGAACTAGCTATATAGCCTAGTACAAATAATTTTACACTAGAGTTGAACTAGCTCTATAAACTTGTAAATGTAATTTTACGCTAGACTTTAACTAGCTCTATAAGCTAGGTCAAATAATTTTACACTAGAGTTGAACTAGCTCTATAGCCTAGTACAAATAATTTTACACTAGAGTTAAACTAGCTCTATAGGCTAGTTCAAATAATTTTACACTAGAGTTGAACTAGCACGCCGCCATCTCCTCCGCATCCTGCAGTTCGCGCGATTCGATGGGTGGCGCTGATTACCCTGGCCGGGGTGGGCGTCAGGATGTTGTGCTATACAGCTGAATCTCTGAATGTACTTGCGCGGGGCTCTCCTTCCTTCTAAGCGAGCAGATGAAGGTCACTCTCTTAGCCATGAGGCTTGTGGCACGCTGTAAAAGCGCCGACAAACTGATAGCACAGATCTGCCAAGAGGATATGGGTTATGCAGCAAGTGCATGAGCCAAGATCGACATTGGGCTTGAGCACTAGAGGAAGTAGTTGGCCAGGATCTTGTCGTCTCGCCCGGCAGCCTGCACGCAATGGTGTAGATCTTTGAGGAACTCCGATGGAGTGCGTCTTGCCGTCGTACTTCTACGGTACATCGGCTTGAAATTCTTCTTCTTTGGGCCTTTGGACTTGCCGCAGCTCACGAGTGAGCATGGGGCAGCCTACAGCGTCGGCAAGTCGCTGGTTCCCCGGCGCATGCATGTCGACGGAAGGGCCCAGCGGCGCTGGTCGGATTGGCCATGGCGCTTCTCTTGGCGCTTCGATCGAGTTCGGCGTCCTCTTGTTGTCGTTCGTGAAGAACTTGGCGCTGATCGCAACAAGCTCGTGGATCCGACGGCGGTGGAATCGCTGTCGAGGTGGACCCGGCGAGTCGGCGATCTTGGCCTTCCGAGGTGGAGAGTGCATGGTGGTTGCACCCCACAGGTTTAAATCGCCACCGAACAAGCAGTGGTGGGGTGAAGCGCCGGCGGAAGGCGAGGCGTCGTGAAAGGCCCATGGTGCCGCCAAGTCAAGGACGAGGCGCGCAGACCTCGGCGTCCGTCACGGCACGGCGCCCATATCGGGAGGCAGCGGGACCCGACAGCGTCATGGTGCTCGCGGTACCATATGTTCGTTGGTCAAGATCGAGCTGGTGGATCTCGGGATGCTCAAGACCAGCATGCTGCGCAAACATCTTTGGCACGGCGAGAACGCGATCGCTGGGCGGGATACTGCTCCTTCTAACATATTTAGAAGTCGAGCATATCCGCTCCTCGCACCGTTCGCCACTACCACCCACCACTCCGGCGAAGCTTTGGCGAGCTCAACTGCTCTTGGATTACCCTCAACGGCCGACAAAGGTCGATGAATGGAGGCCACCATTGAGTCTCATCGGCTTTGCCAGCGGCGCGCTGCCACGACAACCAGTACATCGCTGCTGGCGGCGGGGCGACAAGGTGGGGCAAAAAGGGAAAATAGTTGCGGTTGGTACAGCTACTTATACGATGTATCATACCTAACCACGGCGGCGGGGACAAAGCGGTAAATGCCGTCTATATCGCCTAAACAGTGCAGAGGAAGGACCGTCGGGGCGCCACCGCTTGCCACGATGGCAAACTTATCGGCACCGCTTGCCACAGCGCTCGGCTGGGCGCTGACCTCTCTCGCCACGCAGCGCTGGAAAGGCCCAGGCGACACGTTGGTGGATGTCTTTGAGGCGCGAGGAGGCATGGGCACTGCGGCTTGGCCTAGGTTACGCCATAACTCGCTCCGGACCCATCCCGTCCCACAGGAACCGCACGCGTCGAGCGGCGTCGTGGGAGAGATCGTGGGTGGTTTCTTTATTAGGAAAAGCGGAGCGTCCGCCCCCTCCCTCTTTATAAGCAGAGGAAGCAGGGGCAGTTCGCCCACATTGCCATTTGCTGTCCAATCTCGAAAAAACCTCCGCTGCTCCCCCTTCTTCCCAAGGTTAAAGAGAGCAGCGCTCCGCCCCCCATCGCCACCAGCACCACCAACATCGTCGATCTCCCCCACCACCTCCGCCATGGCTCCGAAAGAAGATAAGGGGAAGGGCGTGAAGTCGGCCGAGGCGCAGCGTCTTGCGGCGCTGCGAAAGGAGCGGGCCATCTTCCCCCCTCAGCTCGCCGCGAAGGAGCTGAGGGAGAACTACTACCTCTTACGGTCGACGGAGGCGCGGCGCATCCCTTGCGAAGGTACTCTCAGCAGCCACATCTGAATTGGCTCCGGGCGGGTATCCCTTCTTCGCGCTCTTCTTCTATTGCGGGCTCTGCCGCCCTTCTCTGAATTCTTCTGCGATATCATGAACACCTACGGGTTTCGCCTCCTTGACTTCACCCCCAATGCTGTCCTGACCATGGCAGTTTTCGCACATCTCTGCGAAAACTTTGTTGGAATCCATCCCAACGTAGCCCTTTTCGCCATTTCTTCATGCCCGAGTTGAGAGAGGAGAGCCTCTTTGGGAGGAATCGCTTTGGATCTCAGGATCGGCAAGAAGGAGGCTTATCTGGAAGGAGAGCTCCGCAGCAAGTGGGAGGAGTGGAGGCGACTGGTGCTAGATCGTCTGCAGGAGAGCCCGCAGCCATTTACCATGGCGCCAAACCCCAATAGTGGCGGCAGCGATTGGAGCAACTTGGCGCCGGAATATGCTAGAATAAAGATTGTCGTCACCCGGATCCTGCGCCTCAGGCTTGCCGGACTCACTATAGGCGCAGTTGGCGCAGATTTCCTTCGCCGCCGCATCGCCCCCCTACAGGAGAGGAGGAGACCCGCTTGGGAGTTCCAGAATGCGGCAGACATCATGAGGCTGCGCCCGGGTCTCAACTTCAACTTCACCGTCTTGGAATTGGATGCGATGCTCTTGGAGCTGTTCAAGCACGACCCTGATCATCCCGAATGGTTCAGGTTGCCGAGGGGAGTCGTTCCACTGTGCAACAATTCCTCGCTCGACCGCATCCGTGCAATGATGCCGTTGTGCGATTCACATGGAATTGTCCCAACTGGCAAGAGCCTGCGAGATGGCGTCGTCGGGTGTTCTTCTGACAGCTTGGAAGAAGTGCGGTCCGCCCGATGAGCGAAGGGCCTCACCGCGACACCACGATGGCGAGGCGCAGCTCGCCGCCACCAGGTTGGCGGCGGCGGCAGCGGCTGCAGCGGGTGTGTTGGATTCACTTTGTGGAGGAGAGAGGCAGCGGAGGCGGCAAGCCTTGTCGATCGAGAGGAGTTTGCGGCGAGGAAGAAACTGCTGAGCCGAGGCTGAGTCGGCGAACCCGCCGAGGCGCCTCCTCCCCACCTTGAGACAGATTTCATGGCGGAGCCCCAGCTCCACCAAGAAGGCGTCTCCATAAGGCAGGGGAAGTAGTGGGGGCGGCGGGCAGGCCAACAGCCGCCACGCCGTGCGGCGTGCTCCACCGCGGCAAGCAGCATTGTTGGCGGGAGCACCTCACGCAGCAGCGGCAGCCGGGCGGGGCCTTCCCGGACCACCGCTTCTGCTCCCTTGAAGCGACAAGAACCACTCCTCCGCCTCGTCGCGCCGGAGGCGAGCCAGTGATCTCTCGCGCTCAGCTCAGGAAGAAGAAGAGTAAGATTCTTCGCTGTACTTGTAGTTCTTCAATCTGTTGCTTTGTCTTGTATCTGATTTGCTTCCTCTGAACCTATTCCTTTTCAGGGCGCTGGCCCGAAGGCGTCGAAGAGAGCCAAGGCCAGGTGATTGTCATCAGGGCGAGCCCACCGCAGCAGCAGGAGGCGCGTCAAGAGACCTCCTTGCGGACCAGCGATTCTTCCTAGAGCAGCCCCAGCACAGCCCCCAGCGTCGTATATGATTTACTTCCTGCTATTAGGCGTGCATGGGTGCTCTTTATTTCTTGATATCATTTGTTGATTTGTGTAGGGGCAGAGCAGCCCACCGGGAGTGCCATGTGGCGCTCTGACCTGCCATCTTGTCGGGGAAGCTGGTGGTGTCCCACGAACACCTATGGGACCTTGGTCCCTTGTGGTTCGGAGGGCGGAGGATGCCTGAAGCGGATCGGCGATGCACATGAGCAGATTTACCCAGCCGGAGCTCTCGGAGATAATACTCCTCTGCTGCTTTGTGGATTATATTGTGTTCTTGCTAGGGAGCAATGGGAGCTACAAAACCTAGCTTTGAGTGGCGTGGTCTCGTATGAGTCGAATGAACTAAGCGGGCAATCGAACCCTTTCTACGTTGCACTTGGGCCTCCTTTTATAGGCGCAAGGGTCACCACAGTGGCAACACGTATGAGGTCCAAATGTAAAAACAGTGGTTGGTGTACCAACATACGGTGTCTGATGATCTATACCTAACTCGGCGGCAAGGGACAAGAGTCATTAATGCCCGTCTCGATCGCTGAACAATGTAACGAGGGATCGTCAAGCACGCCTCCGTTTGCCACGATGGTAGCTTGTCGGCGCCGCTTATCGCTGCTCCCGCTGGCTGCACAGCCATCGACCGCGTTCTGGGAAAGCCCAGCGGCGACACGTTGGCGGATGAGCTGGGCGGAGATGAAGAGGCTGCCTCCCGGCAAGCGCCTTGCAGCGGCGAAAACTTGTCGGCGCTTGGGAGCTCGGCGCCCACCAAGCCTTCCGGCAAGCTCCTCTTCCGGGGCCTTGTTTCCTTCGTGCCTTGAGTGGTCTTCCGGCAAGCTCCTCTTGCGGGGCCTTGATACTTTGTTCTCGAATGGCTCCAAAGAGCAGCGGAAGATCTTAGCGGTCACCAGGCCATCCCTGCGCGGGGTGCTGCAGCTGCACTGTGCGAGTTCGGGATACTAGGGTACCCTACTCTAGTACACCGGCAGGAGCCCCCGGGCCTGGGCCACACTGGCGCCAAGCTCTGTTGGGCCAGGCCCAAAAGCAGTCTGCAGAACACCTTGGTGCAGATTACGCCATTACTCGCCCTGGACCCACCACGTTTCCCACGTACGGCACGCACTGGACGTGGCGTCGTGGGGGAGATCGTGGGGCTTTCTTTAATGGGAAAGATCGGAACGCCCGCCCCCTCTCCCTCTTTATAAGAAGGGGGTACAGGGGCAGAGCGCCCACTTGCCCTTGCTATCACATCAGAAACCACCGCCCCTCCCCCCTTTCTTCTCGAGCCCAAAGAGAGCGATGCTCCGCCCCTCCATTGTCACGGTGCCTGCCGTCGGCTTCTTCCACCACCTCTCCCCATGGCTCGAAGGCCGACAAGGGAAAAGCGTGAAATCGGCCGGCGCAGCGGCTCATGGCGCTTGCGGAAGGCGGGCCCTCTTGATCCCCTCGGCGGGGAAGGAGCTGCGGGAGCTGTACTATCTTTTACAGTCGGCGGCGGCGGGCGCAGCCGCGCGAGGTGATCTCCACCGCCACGTCCGATAAGGTCTCCATCGGGTACCCTTTTTCGCTTTTCTTCCCTGCGGGCTCTGCCCGCCTTTTCTAATTCTTACGTGATGTCATGAATACATATGGCCTCCGCCTCCTTGACTTCACCCCAGCGCCGTCCTCACCATGGCGTTTTCGCACACCTCTGCGAGAACTTTGTGGGGTCCACCAAATGTCGCACTCTTTGCCATTACTTCACACCCGAGTAGAGAGGAGAGCCGCTTGCGGAGGGTGCATGGACTTCTAGGATCGGCAAGAAGGCGTATCTTGACGGAGAGTTGCGCAGCAAGTGGGAGGAGTGGAGAGCTGGCTGGTGTTGGATCTTAGAGGAGGAGCCACAGCCTTTTACTGCCCTATGCAAAAACCCCATAGTCTTGCGGCAATGATGGAGTAACTTGCGCGGAGGGCGCCAAGTTAAAGATTGCCGTGACTAGGATCTTGCGCTGAGACATGCGGGCTGTTGTAGGAGCAGTTGGCGCGGACTTCCTTCGTCGCTGCATTGCGCCCTTGCGAGAGAGGGTAGGCCTGCTTGGGAGTTCGAGCAGCGGCGGACATAATGAGGCTGCGCCCAGGTCTGAATTGGAATTTCTTGTCTTGGAGCTTGGCGGCATGCTGCGGGAGCTGTTCAAGCTGATGCGAGATCACACCGAGTGGTTCATGTTGCGAGGGAGTCGTGCCTTGTGCAACAACTCGTCGCTTGACCGCATCCGCGCGATGATGCCGTTGTGCGGTTCCCATGGAATCGTTCCAACCTGGCAGGAGCCCTCCAACGACGTCGTGCAGCAGTTCTTCGATGATTTGGAAGAAGTGCCAATCCGCGCCGACGAGCAGAAATGGCTCACCCGCGACACCACCAAGCAGGAGATGGCGCGCATCGCCACGAGGTTGGAGGAGGCTGCAAAGGCTGCTGCCGCTGGCGTGTTGGGTTCCTTTGTCGAGGCGAGATAGCAGGCGGCAAGCCTTGCCGACCGAGAAGAGTTCTTGAGGAGGAGGAGCAGGCCGAGCCCGACAATGAGCCTAGCGAGACTGCCGGGGGCGCCTCCCCTCCGCCGTCAAGCAGCTTGCCGCAGGAGGAGCCTGCGGCCCCGCCGAGGAGGCGCCTCCGCAAAACCGGAGAGGTGGCGGGGCGGCACGTAGGCCAACAGCCGTCTCGCCGCCCGGCCGCGCTCCACCGCGGCAAGCACCGTTGCAGTGGGGCGCCTCACGCCACCATGGTGGCGGGGCGGGGTCTTCTGGTCGCGGCCCCGCACCGCCATAGCGTCAGGGAATCTTCTCCTCCAATTAAATCGCGCGGGCGGAATTTGATCTCTCCGCCCTCAGCTCGAGGAAGAAGAGGAAGAGTAAGATCTTGTCGCTGCTACTTGTAATCTTCAATTTATTGCTTTATTCTTGTATCGACTTGCTTCCTCTGAACCTTCTCCTTCTTGGGGCGCTGGCTCGGAGGGCATCGAAGAGCCAAGACCCTGGTGGTCGTCGTCTCAGACGATTCCCCTGTGACGACAGGAGGCACGTCTGGGACTCCCTTGCGGATCCGGCAATCCTTCATGAGCAGCCCCAGCACAGCCCCTAAGCGTAAGTGTTTGGTTTATTTCTCATGGTTAGGTGTGCTTGGGTGCTCCTCCGTCCTTGATATCTGGTTTGTTGAATTATGTAGCAGCAGAGCAGCCTCATCAGGAGGTCCGGAGGCCGCCCGAGTTCAGCCTCATCGGGAGGCCTCGGAGGTCACCCTTGAAATTCCGCTTGCTTCAACTACACCACCAAGGGAGAAATCTCCGCCAAGGGTACTCTCCGGCAAGGGAGGCCTCTCCGACAAGGGGAGCTTCTCCGACAAGGGGAGCTTCTCCGTCAAGGGTCAGCGCTGACGACCCTCCGGTGGTGGAGACCGCAGCAACAGGCCCCACTGCAGGTAATCTTGAGAATTTTCCTTGGGTTCTTTTTCTTCTGTTCTTCTTTTTGAACATTAAGCTTGACTTGTTCTTTCTTTTTCGACCATCAGATCCATCCGCGGAGATCCGATGGAGATTGAGGCTGCCGGCGAGGAGGATGCTCATGGCGACAATGTCGGCGCCGCCAACATGG
The DNA here is from genome assembly GCA_021605205.1 of Aegilops longissima. Taxonomy (NCBI): domain Eukaryota; kingdom Viridiplantae; phylum Streptophyta; class Magnoliopsida; order Poales; family Poaceae; genus Aegilops; species Aegilops longissima. The sequence continues at coordinate 45,634 of JAHIAM010005422.1, forward strand.
AGGAGGAGGAGGCCGGCGCCGATGGGTCCGGCGAGAGGCCGCCAAGGCTGCTGGTGTAGAGGCTGGGGAGGATCCGGCGATCGCCTTGACAGCCACGAGGCTGCAGGAGGCGGCAGGCGCTGCACCGACCGCCGATCCTCCGCCACCGATGCCGCACCAGACTCGAAGAGCCCCAGCCCGGCGCCTATCTAAAGGCGGCGAGGTGTCTTTATCAAGCTCCATGGGCATCAAGCTCCAGGGCACCGCGAAGGGAGACCTTTGGCGGGCTGCTTGCCTCCGCCCGGCTGTCGCTGGTCGATGCTCGAGCAGCAGCAGCGGTGAGCTGAGGAGGAGCAGCTGCTAAGGAGGTTGTTGTCGCTTTACCACGCCCGACAAGCCAAGCTGGAGTCGGGAGGCGCTTATCGCATGAGGCGGGAGCTGACTTGGAGAAAGCGCGGAAGAGCTCCGGCGCCAACAAAAAACTCTCGGGATATCGCGAGGGGCGGGGCAGCTTCTTGAGGCGCCACGGCCTTCATCTTGGAGAAGGCCGAGGTCGAGAGCAGCGAGAGGCTTGCGGCGAAGCTCTCAGCGCAAGAAGGTGGTGGCGCGCGGAAGATCAACCTCGACAGCTATGAGGAAGATCTCGCCTCGCGAGCAATCGTTTGGCGGGCCACTTCAGGAGGCAAAGGATGCTGCTGCGGCTGCGAGGCCGCCAAGAAGGAATTGGAGGCGAGGTGGCTCAGCTGGAGTCCACCCTCTAGAAGAACGCCGAGGAGGTCGCGGGTTGAAGCGGAGCGCGAGAAGGGCGCCTACACCCTCGGCGAGTTGCAGGGTCGCCGCTGAAAAGATCAAAGAGCTCGATGCGCCAAGGATGCTAAGGCGGATCTAGAGCTAAAACTGATCATCTGACAGAGAGGCGCTGAGCGGCGCCAAGGAGGCGGGAAGCAGGCTTGCTAGAGAAGATCAAGGCCACGAGGAGTTCTTTGTCGAATCTTGTGACCGCCGAGAATAATCTCGGAGATAGCATAATGCCTTTGGACGGAAGGTCTTGTGGACACCGCCGCCGGCATCCATAATGAGTGATGGAGCTGGGGATGGTGGATCTTGGGTACTCCACAAGCGAGAACCTCAACCCAGCGTCAAGCTCAGCCTATTCTTCAAGGCGTCTTGGCGGGTCTCCAGTGACTCGGGAGGAGATCCCAAAGCAGCTGGCGGAGGTCGCGCCAAGTCTGTGCGGGGCTCTCGGAAGGTGTTGATGAAGGTGGCCTTCCGCAACCCGGCGTCGACTTCACCAAAGTCCTCAAGTCCCTGCCTCCATCCGCTGACGTTGAAGCGCTCAAGGCCCTTATCGCATCCATTGTGGACAGGGTGGCGAGTCAAGAGGCTCGATGGCGACAGCGTGGACTAGGCCGCCAAGCTTATCTTTCTCTTGTCATTTGTAGATCGTATTTGGCGAAAAATTTATTAGATCTGCGACAAGTTATTTCTGTATTATACTCTATCTTAGGCGATAGAATGCAAAGTTATTTCCTTTACTTGACTCCTTCCTTGTATGTTTGTGACCTCGCTTTTAGGGGTACTTGTCGGTGCGAACACTTTTGCATGAGTGCTGAGTCGCGGAACTTAAGAAGCCTCTTTGGCGATGCTGCCTCCGACAAGCAACCTTATGCAAATAGTTGAAGCACACTTAAGTTGTTGGCGGACTCGAAACAAAGTAAGGCGCAAGCTAATCATGAGTCGGTTCCTCCGCGCACAGGTTTTCCGTACAAAGTACTATCGTTCGAGGGAGATAACTTAAAAATTTAAAAACTGGTTGCTTAAACTTAGCAACTTAGCTTCTCTGTCGTCCACTTCCCGGCAAGGCAACAGTTCCTCGAGCGACGCTTGGTGGCCCGCACCATTACGCTTGGTGGCTCACACCGTTATCTTCTCCTTCCCCGGTTAACTTGTGGGCGGATGAACCTTCTTCTTGTTTGAGAAGGAAGAAGAGAAAATAAAGTTATGGAGCCTAGTGGTTCGTTATAAACTTACGGGTGTGGATGCTGCACAAAATGTTAGAGAACACATGCATATAAGATTACGAAAGCATGCATTGACAAGTTGTGCGCAACACATAGGCTTTCTTGATGCAGAAGTCTGCGCGGCTTTGTACAAAGGATTACATGCAACAGCGGCAAGACTTGTACAAAAGGGTGGTTGCGGAGCAGGTCACAGCAACGCGCCCTATAGGTAAAACTTACGAAGATGCTCTACATTCAGGAGTTGCTCACGGGCGCCATCTTGGTCTCAAAGCGGACAGCGCCGGGCCTAGTGACTTCGTTTCACCCGATAGAGGCCTTCCCGCCGGCGTCAACTTGTTGGAATTCTTGGCGGATTGAGCGGCGAAGAACAAGGTCGCCTTCCTCGAAGCTTCGGCATTAACTGCGGCTATGGTAGCGGCGCAAAGCTTCTTTGGTAACGAGTAGCTCGTCTGCGGACTGAAGGCGATCTTCCTCGAGAACAGCGCGTCATCTTGTCGCAACTGCTCTTGCTCAAGCTCATCATAGCGAGTACTCGAGGTGACCGTATCTGAGTTCCGTGGGGAGAACTGCTTCCGCTCCATAGACTAGGCGAAAGGTGTGCGGCGATGGCTCGATTTGGCGTCGTTCTGATCGACCAAAGAACCACCGGCAGCTCCTTAATCCAGTTCCTTCTGCACTTGCGCAGCCTGTCAAAAGTTTTGGTCTTGAGTCCTCGCAGCACTTCAACATTTGCCCTCTCGCTTGACCGTTGCTTCTCGGGTGAGCAGCGAAGCAAAGCGAGTTTGGCGCCAAGATCTTGGGCGTAGTGCATGAAGGTGTGACTTCGTGAATTGGGTGCCGTTGTCGGTGATGATCCGATTAGGTATCCCAAAATGGCAAACAATTGACTGAAGAACTTGGCGGTGTTGTGCTGTCACCTTCCTCCTTGGTTCCACTTCCGGCCACATTGTGAACTTGTCGATCGCGACATACAAGTACTCAAAGCCCCGACAGCTCGGGGAAGGGGCGAGATGTCGAGCCCCCAGACAGCGGCCAAGATAAAGGGATCGTCTGGAGAGCTTGAGCTGGCTGGTGTATCTGTTTTGAATGGAACTGCACGCTTCACACTTGGTTACTTGTGCGGTTGCATCTGGAGGCTTCGGCGGAAGAAACCTTGCGGAAGCTTTGCGGAAAGTGCTCTTGCGCCAATGTGGTGACCACATATACCTCCATGTATCTCTACCAACAACACATCCATCTTCCGGCAAATACACTTCAATTTCACTCTGTTGAGTCTTCTTACATATAGGATGTTGTCAACAAACTGATACATACTTATTGCCGGGCTACTTTTACGCTTCTTCTTGCTCTTGGGAAGTTCTCATGCGAAGGAAATGGGCGATTTGCTGCGCACATGTTGGAGCTTGCGGCTCGACAACAAGGACTAAAGGCACATCTACCACTGCGGGAACATTAGCTTCTCGGCAGAACCTGCGGTTCGCGAGCTTTATGATCCCGGCAAGCTTGCGGGAGCAAAGCTTGTCGAGTGTCTGCTTCAATGAAACAAACTACAGGGTTTGTCGGACAGACTGCTCCTCGATGATATTTGCGTTGATTTTAGGGACCTTCTTGGCGGCGGCTCGGGGAGCTCTGCCGGAAAGTAGTCGCTGAAACCAATTTCCTCTTCTTGCTCTGTCTGTTGATGGTGTTACGGTTGGTTGGGTCAGCTTGGCGCGCAAAATTCCTGGTTCCACAGGTAACTTAAGTGCGGCACATTTTGAGAGGCCATCAGCTATATCATTACGAGCTCTTGGAGCGTGTTCCATTTGCGAGCCTTCAAAGTGCTCTTCTAGCTTTCTCACTTCGTCAACATATGCTTCCATCAACGGACTCGGAATCTTTGTTCACTTGGCGGACGACAAGCTGCGAGTCACCTGACGATAAGCTTCTTGATCCCGAGGTCCACTGCAATTCTAAGACCGGCAAGCAAACCTTCATACTCTGCAGTATTGTTTGTCGCTTGCTCCTTGGGAAAATGCATTTGGACTATGTACTTGAGGTGCTCTCCGGTGGGTGCGATAAGCAGCACGCCGGCACCGGCGCCTTGCAGCGAGAAGGCACCGTCAAAGTACATTAGCCACTCTTTACTTGCCTCTTTGGCGGGAATGCTCGTCTCTGGTATTTCTTCATCTTGTGTTGGCGTCCACTCTGCTATGAATTCTGCCAATGCTCTGCTTTGGATAGTTGAAGTGCTTTCAAACTTGAGACCAAAGCTTGACAGTTCCAGTGCCCACTCGACGATTCTGCCTGTTGCTTCTGGATTTTGCAAAATCCTCTTCATGAAGCGGTGACAACTGTTATCTCATGTGCTTGGAAGTAATGGCGCAGCTTTCTCGAGGCCATGAGGAGGCGAAAAGCAACCACTGCACACGGAATACCTTGACCTAGCCCTTGTAAGGGGGCCGACAAAAGTGGTAGGCGCTGCGCCATCCTTTTTGTATCTTATCGCAACCTGCGCTGATCTGTCCTTATCGGGACGAGCTTGTGGTGAAGCCCCCAGCTTGTCGCTGGATCGTCGCCTTGGTTGCCGGCTCATCATCGCCTCCCTCTCCGCTACTAACGCAGCACTAACCACTTGATTGGTTGCCGCTATATACAGCAACAACTTCTCTTGTGGCCTAGGTGCGACAAGTATTGGAGCGGAGGACAGTACCTCTTCAAGTCTGCAGCGCAGCCTCGCCTCGGAGTCCATTTCATTGGACCTGCCTTTTCAAAATTTTGAAAAATGGCAGGCGCGCTCAGTGACTTAGAGATAAACCTGCTAAGAGCAGCCACGCAACGGCAAGCCTTGACATCCTTGGCGCTTTGGTGCTTCAATCTGCTCAATGGCCTTGATCTTGTCGGGATTGGCTTCAATTCCCGCTGAGACACAAAGAACCGAGAAGCTTGCGGAAGGGACCCCAAACACGCACTTCTCGGGGTTGAGCTTGAGGTTGATCTGCGCAGATTTGCAAGCGTCTCATCAAATCCTGAACGAGTTGCTTTGTCCTTGCTCTTGACCACTATGTCATCCATGTAGGCTTCTACATTTACGTGTATTTGTGGCTCAAAAGCATCATGGACTACTCTTGCAAAGGTTGAACCAGCATTCTTCAAACCGAAAGGCATCCGTATGAAACAGTATGTGCCACATGGTGTAATGAATGCGGTTTTCTCTTCATCCTCCTGTGCCATGAAAATTTGATGATACCCTGAATATGCATCAAGAAATGAAAGCAAATCACATCCAGCCGTGGAGTCAACAATCTGGTCAATCTGAGGCAAGGGAATGGGTCTTTGGGACAAGCTTTATTAACATCGTGAAGTCAATACAAGGTCTCCATTTCCCATTGGCCTTGCGTACAACCACCGGATTGGCCAACCACGTGGGATGGAGCACTCCTCTGACAAGGCCTGCTGCTTCCAACTTCTTGATTTCTTCTACTATGAATTCTTGGCGCTCCACTGCCTGTTTCCTAACTTTTTGCTTGCCGGGCTGCGGCGTGAGGACAGACAGCTAGGTGGTGCTCAATTACTTTCACAGGAACACGGGGATGTCGGATGGTTGCCATGCAAACACATCGACGTTAGCCGCATGAAAACAACGAGCTCGCCTTCCTATTTAGGGTCAAGCGTGGCACTCATGGTGAAGGTACCACCAGTGCCGTCCTCCTTGGCGGCCACCTTCTTGGTCTTGGCGGAGCTGCCATCATCTTCTTGCACTTGCGGTGGAGCTCGATGGTGCGTCCTCGAAGGTAGCGCAGCACTCGAAGAAGTGCGCTTGCGGAGTGGGCATTGCTTGCGGACAGTGGGCATTAGAGTTCTTGGCGGCTGCATCGGTAGATCGGCGAGATAAGCGCATCCTTCTTGTCGCCATGGACAGAAATGGCGCTTATCGGGCGGGCATCTTGAGCAGGTTGTAAGCGTAATGAGAGGCTGCCATGAACTTGGCGAGTCTTTGGGCGGCCAAGTATTCCATTGTAGGGCAATGGAAAATCGGCAACGTCAAATGTGACCCTCTCGGACCTAAAATTCAGTTCAACGCCAAATGTCACCGGCGGTGTGATCTTCCCTTCGGCTTGCTCCTTCTGGGTTAATTCCTTGGAAAGTACCGGTTTCTTGAGCTCATTGTCGAGGATTTGAAGCTTACGGAGCCTGCGGAAGAGATCAGATTCAAAGCCGGCCCGCCGTCAACCAACATCTTTGTGACCTTGAGGTTGCGGATAGTTGGTGATACCAACATCGGCAAGCACCCGACCGCGATGATGCGATCGGGGTGATCCTCAATGTCAAAGATGATGGGCGTCTGGACCACTTGAGGTTTTGCGACTCTATGGATGGTTACGCGCATTAACCTCATGCATCCATTGCTTGAGTTGGCGGTGCGAGGTATCTGAGAAGCACCACCGTCAGCATAAAGGACCTCGGTTGCCTTACGAAACTCTTGCTCATCGGCTTCATCGTCTTCCATGTCTTCATCATCTTCATCTTCATCTTCTTCCTTGTCGCGGCGCGAGGAGGTCTATCTCCTTGCCGCTGCTTGGCCTTGCCGCGGCGTCCTCCCCGACCGGGTCTCTTCTTACTTGCCGCAGCAGCACCTTCTTGGGCCTTCTCCTTGTCTACGCCCTCGTATTCGCCTTCTGCGGTTCAACAAGCTGCTCGACTTTCTTGCAGCTCTGGAGGTCGTGGCCCTTAGTGCGGTGTATCTTGCGATCTTGCTTGTTGGAGCTGTCACCGCTTGTCGGTAACCGCCACAGCTTGGCGATGCGTGTCGTGACAACCTCCTTGCGGAGCCCTTGCCTTAGCCTTTGGCGCCACCTCCATTGCGGACTGCTCGACAACTAGTACTTCCTTGTTCTTTTTCTTCTTTTGTTCCGCGGTGGCTCTTCCTTGCAGGCGGTCTCCTCCTTGTCGATTCTGCTCCCACATTCTCTCAGGAGTCTTCTCCCCTCCTCAGTAGCGTGCACACTTGTCGGCCAGGCGTAGAGCTCGCTGGCGTCTTTTACTTTGCATCTCCATCTCCTCCCTCATCCTGCGGTTTCGCACATTCGGTGGAATGCCTGATCACCATGGCAGGGTGGACATCGGGGATATTGTAATGCACTGCAGCTGAATCTCTAAATAAATTTGCGCAAGGACTCTCCTTCCTTCTGGGCGAGCAGGTGGAGATCACTCTCTTGGCCATGAGGCTTGTGGCCGCCTGTGAAGGCGCCGACAAACTGGTGGCACAAATCCGCCCAAGAAGAAATAGAGTTGTCCGGAAAGTGCATGAGCCAAGATCGGCGTTTGGCTTGAGCACCGGAGGAAGTAGTTGGCGAGGATCTTGTCGTCTCTTCCTCCGCAGCCTGCACCGCGATGGTGTAGATCTTGAGAACTCCGATGGGTGCGTCCTGCCATCATACTTTTACGCTTTGTCGGCTTGAAGTTTTTCTTGTCGGACCCTTTGGACTTGCCGCACCTCACGAGTGAGCATGGGGCAACCTACGCGTCTGACAAGTCGCTGGTTCCCCTGGCGCATGCATATCGACAGATGGGCCCGGCGCTGGTCAGATTGGCGCCGCGCTTCTCTTGGCGCTCGTCGCGGGTTCGGCGTCTTCTTCTTGCCGTTCTCGAAGAACTTGGCGCTGGTCGCGACGAGCTCGCGGATCCGGCGGCGCTGTGGAGTCGCTGTCGAGGTGGATCCGGCGAGTGGCGATCTTAGCCTTCGGGAAGGGAGTGTCTGGTGGCTGCACCCCGCAGGTCTCGTCTCCACCGGCTCGTGCCTTGTCGCCTTGCCGCGGCTGCGAGGCGCTTGGTTGCCAGCGGGGCGTCGCCGTTAAGCGAAGCCGATGAGACTCTGAATCGTGGCTCTCCATTCGTCGACCTTGTCGGCCGTTGGAGAGTAGTCTAAATGGCTGAGCCCTTGCCAAGGCTTCCGCTGGGGTGGAGGGTAGCAGCGGCGTGCGGGGGCGAAGCAGGATGTGCTCGGACTCCTAACCAAGTTAGGAGGAGCAGCATCGATCGGCGACCGTACCCCCTCGTTCCGGCATCTTTGGCGTGCATGCGGGTCTCGAGGCCTCGGGATCCTCGGCAGCCTTGATCTATCGAGCGTATGGTGCTGCGAGCACCATGGCGCTATCTTTCCATGCTTCTTGAGAAGGACGCGGTGCGGATTCGGACGCCGAAGCTTGCGCCGCCTTGTCCTTGGACCTGGCGACGTCGTGAGCTCTCTCGCCGGCGCCGTTTCCTCCGCCTGTGTCTTCCCCACCACTCGTCTGCTCCGGAGGTGGTGGGTTGGACGCGGATGGTCCTGCCGCCGCCGAAGTCTTCTTCTTTGGTGGCATGCTGAGATGATGATGAAGATTGTTGCTCGTGTGAACGCTGGATCGGGTTCACACAAACTCGACGCCCCCTACCTGGCGCGCCAAAGATGTCGAGGAAGCTGGTCGTGTCCCACGAACACCTATGGGACCTTGGTCCCTTGTGGTTCGGGGGCGGAGGATGCTGAAGCGGATCGAGCGATGCACGAGCAGATTTACCCAGCCGGAGCTCTCGGGAGATAATACTCCTCTGCTGCTTTGTGGATTATATTGTGTTCTTGCTAGGGAGCAATGGGAGCTACAAAACCTAGCTTGAGTGAGTGTGGTCTCGTATGGTCGAATGAACTAAGCGGGCGAATCGAACCCTTTTCGTTGCACTTGGGCCTCCTTTTATAGGCGCAAGGGGTCACCACAGGTGGCAACACGTATGAGGTACAAATGTAAAACAGTGGTTGGTGTACCAACTTGTATAGTGTCTGATGATCTATACCTAACTCGGCGGCAAGGGACAAGAGTCATTAATGCCGTCTCGATCGCTGAATAATTATAACGAGGAACCGTCAAGCACGCCTCCGTTTGCCACGATGGTAGCTTGTCGGCGCCGCTTATCGCTGCTCCCGCTGGCTGCACAGCCCATCGACCGCGTTCTGGGGAAAGCCCAGCGGCGACATGTTGGCGGATGAGCTGGGCGGAGATGAAGAGGCTGCCTCCCGGCAAGCGCCTTGCCGCTGGCGAGAAAACTTGTCGGCGCTTGGGAGCTCGGCGCCCACCAAGCCTTCCGGCAAGCTCCTCTTGCGGGGCCTTGTTTCGCCGTGCCTTGAGTGGTCTTCCGGCAAGCTCCTCTTCTTGCGGCCTTGATTACTTTGTTCTCGAATGGCTCCAAAGGCCACGGAAGATCTTAGCGGTCACCAGGCCAGCCCTGCTGCGGGGTGCTGCAACTGCCGATGCGAGTTCGGGATACTAGGGTACCCTACTCTAGTACACCGACACATCTGCTTCGACTACACCGCCAAGGAGGATCCCCGGCAAGGGCGCTCTCGGCAAGGAGGCGTCTCCGGCAAGGATGGTTCTCCGGCAGAGATGGCACCACCGACCCTCCGTGGTGAGACCATGGCTGCAGATCCAAGTGCAGGTAATCTTCTTGCTTGAAAACCTCCCTTGTGTTCTTTTCTTGACTTTCTCTTTGAATATCTCTTGACTTTTCTTTCTTTTTCTGGTCGTCGGATCCATCAGCTCTGAGCCAATGGAGACCGAGGTGTGCGGCGAGGAAAACAGCGCTGCAACAACAGCAAGCGCCGCCGCCGCCGAGGAAGGCTTGTTGTGAGCCAGCCGGCGAAGAGGCCGCCAAGCTGCCGCCATGAGAAGCTGGCGAGGGTCCGGCAATCGCTGATGGCCTGAAGGCCGTTGAGGCGCCAGGCGCTCGCCGACCGCCGATCCCTCCTTTGCTGCCATAGCTTGAGAGCTCGAAGAGCCCAGCCGGCGCCTATCGAAGGCAGCGATGGCGTCTTCATCAAACTCCACAGGCGTCAAGCTCTAGGGCACGGTCGAAGAGAGACCTTTGACGAAGAGCTGCTCGCCTCGCGAGATGGCGCTGGTCGCAGCGCCAAGCAGCAGCGGTGTGAGTCTGAAGAGGAGCAGCTATTGCGGAAGCTCTTGTCGCTCTACCGCACCCGACAAGCCAAGCTGGAATCCGGGAAGCGCTTATCGCGGCGGGAGCAGACATAGAAAGCGGAGAGCTCGGGGCACCAACCAAGCTCTCGGTCCTTGGCGGAGGCGGGGCGACTTCGCCGAGGCGCACAGCCTTCATCCTCGAGAAGGCTGAGGTTGAGGAGCAGCAGCGGCTTGCTGCCGAGAAGCTGTCTGCGCAAGAAGGCGAGTTGGCGCAGCGGAAGATCAATCTTGACAGCCATGAGGAGGAGCTTGCCATGCGCGAGCAAACATTTGGCGGGGCTCTCAAGGAAGCAAAGGATGTTGCCGCAGCTGCGAGAGCCGCCAAGAAAGGCTGGAGGCGAAGGTGGCGCAGGTGGAGGCCAATCTCAAGAAAAGCGGCGAGGCTTGCTGCACTCAAGCATGGCGCGAAGGGCGCCTACACTCTTGGCGAGCTGCTGGGCCGTCTCGCCGAGAGAGCAAGAGCTCAGCGCCGCCAAGGACTCCACCAGCGGATCTCGAGCTGAAGCTGACTACTTTGATCACGAGGCTGGGCGGTGCCAAGGGCGGGAGGTGGCCTTGTTGGAGAAGATCAAAAAAGCAGCGAGGCGCTGTTGGCGAGTGCTCTGCCGCCAGAACACCGCTTGGGGAAAATGTGGAGCTTTGGACCGAGGGTCTCGTGAATGTTGCCGCCGACATCGATAGGGGCTGGCGGGCTGGGGATGGTGGATCTCGGATATTCCTCCGATGAGCACCTCAACCCAGCGCCAAGCTCAGCTTGTTCTTCAAAGGCGTGGTGGCCCTCAACAAACACCTATGGGACTGGCGGACCGAGCCCCTTCGATTGTTCGGGAGGTCGGAAAAAGACGAATCGGCGTGCACCACGAGCAGATTGCTCTCGAAGAGATAAAGCACACGTTTGTATTGTGTTACCCAGCTGAGATACTCTGATACTCTCGAAGAGATAATACTCCTATGGGCTGCTTATCAAGGGTTTGTATAGCTACTTGTATAGTGTATCATACCTAACTACCGGCGGCTAAACTGACGGGGACAAAAGGCAGTAAATGCCCGTCTATATCGCCTAAGCGGTCTGCGAAAAGGACCGTCGGGGCGCCACGCTGCCACGATGGCAAACTTGTCGACACCGCTTGCCACGCCTTTCTGGCTGGGCGCTCGACCTCTGCGCCACAGCGCTGAGAAGGCCCAGGCGACACGTTGGTGGATGTCTTTGGGCGCGAGGCAGTGGTAGTCTGCGCATGACAAGCGCCTTGCGCGAATGTTGCCTCGTTGCGTCAGGAAGCTTGTCGCTCACGGGCCTTCCGGCAAGCTCCTCTTGCAGGGGCCTTGTCTCTAGGTGCCTTGGTTGGCCTTCCGGCAAGCTCCTCTTGCGGGCCCTGTCTCCTTGGCTTAAATACTTTGTTCTTGAATGGCTCCAAAGGAACCACGGAGGACCTAGGCGGTCACCGGCAAGCCTTGCAGCGGAGGCTGCAACTGCCCGTGCACAAGTTAGGGATACCAGGTACCCCTACTGCAGTACACCGACAAACTAGCTCTATAAGCTAATTCAAATAATTTTTCACTAGAGTTGAACTAGCTCTATAGCCTAGTACAAATAATTTTACACTAGAGTTGAACTAGCTCCATAAGCTAGTTCAAATAATTTACACTACAATTGAACTAGCTCTATAGCCTAGTACTAATAATTTTACACTACAGTTGAACTAGCTCTATAAGCTAGTTCAAATAATTACACTAGAGTGGAACTAGCTCTAGAGCCTAGTACAATTAATTTTACACTAGAGTTGAACTAGCTCTATAATCTTATACAAAAAAATTAGACTAGAGTTGAACTAGCTCTATAAGCTAGTTCAAATAATTTTACACTAGAGTTGAACTAGCTCTATAAGCTAGTTCAAATAATTTACACTAGAGTTGTACTAGCTCTATAAGCTAGTTCAAATAATTTTAAACTAGAGTTGAACTAGCTCTATAGCCTAGTACAAATAATTTTACACTAGAGTTGAACTAGCTCTATAAGCTAGTTCAAATAAGTTACAATAGAGTTGAACTAGCTCTATAGCCTAGTACAAATAATTTTACAGTAGAGTAGTGTTGGCTCTTGCACTAGAGTTGAACTAGCTCTATAAGCTAGTTAAAACAATTTTACCCTGGAGTTGAACTAGCTCTATAGCCTAGTACAAATAATTTCACACTAGAGTTGAAATAGCTCTATAAGCTAGATCAAATAATTTTACACTAGAGTTGAACTAGCTCTATAAACTAGTTCAAATAATTTTACACTAGAGTTGAACTAGCTCTATAGCCTAGTACAAATAATTTTACACTAGAGTTAAACTAGCTCTATAGCCTAGTTCAAATAATTTTACACTAGAGTTGAACTAGCTCTATAAGATTGTACAAATAATTTTACACTAGAGTTGAACAAGCTCTATAAGCTAGATCAAATAATTTTACACTAGAGTTGAACTAGCTCTATAAGCTAGTACAAATAATTTTACACTAGAGTTGAACTAGCTCTATAAGCTAGTCCAAATAATTTTACACTAGAGTTGAACTAGCTCTATAGCCTAGTACAAATAATTTTACACTAGTCGTACTAGCTCTTACACAAGAGTTGAACTATCTCTATTAGCTACTTAAAACAATTTGACCCTAGAGTTGTACTAGCTCTATAGCCTAGTAGAAATAATTTTACACTAGAGTTGAACTAGCTCTATAAGCTAGTTGAAATAATTTTACACTAGTTGAAATAATTTTACACTAGAGTTGAACTAGCTCTATAGCCTAGTACAAATAATTTTACACTAGAGTTAAACTAGCTCTATAGCCTAGCTCAAATTATTTTAAACTAGAGTTGAACTAGCTCTATAAGCTAGTCCAAATAATTTTACACTAGAGTTGAACTAGATCTATAATCTAGTTCAAATAATTTACACTAGAGTTAAACTAGCTATATAGCCTAGTACAAATAATTTTACACTAGAGTTGAACTAGCTCTATAAACTTGTACAAATAATTTTTTACAAGACTTTAACTAGCTCTATAAGCTAGGTCAAATAATTTTACACTAGAGTTGAACTAGCTCTATAGCCTTGTACAAATAATTTTACACTATAGTTGAACTAGATCTATAGGCTAGTTCAAATAATTTTACACTAGAGTTGAACTAGCTCTATAGCGTAGTACAAATAATTTTACAATAGAGTTGAACTAGCTCTACAAGCTTGTTCAAATAATTTTACACTAGACTTTAACTAGCTCTATAAGCTAGTTCAAATATTTTTACACTAGAGTTGAACTAGCTCTATAGCCTAGTACAAATAATTTTACAGTAGAGGTGAACTAGCTCTATAAGCTTGTACAAAATTTTTTACGCTAGAGTTGAACTAGCTCTATAAGCTAGTTCAATTTTTTTTACACTAGAGTTGAACTAGCTCTATAAGCTAGTTCAATTTTTTTTTCACTAGAGTTGAACTAGCTCTATAAGCTAGTTCAAATAATTTTACACTAGAGTTGAACTATCTCTATAGCCTAGTACAAATAATTTTACACTAGAGTCGTACTAGCTCTTACACTAGAGTTGAACTAGCTCTATTAGCTCCTTAAAACAATTTTACCCTAGAGTTGTACTTGCTCTATAGCCTAGTACAAATAATTTTACACTAGAGTTGAACTAGCTCTATAAGCTTGTACAAATAATTTTACACTAGAGTTGAACTAGCTCTATAACCTAGTACAAATAATTTTACACTAGAGTTGAACTAGCTCTATAAGCTAGTTTAAATAATTTTACACTACAGTTAAACTAGCTCTATAGCCTAGTACTAATAATTTTACACTAGAGTTGAACTAGCTCTATAAGCTAGTTCAAATAATTTACACTAGAGTTGAACTAGCTCTATAGCCTAGTACAAATAATTTTACACTTGAGTTGAACTAGCTCTATAAACTTTGTTCTCGAATGGCTCCAAGAACAGCGGAAGATCTTAGCGCAGACCATCCCTGCTTGAAGTGCTGCAACTACTGTGCCTGCAGTTCGGGATACTGGGTACCCTACTCTAGTACACGGCAGGAGCCCCAGACTGAGGCCACTGGCGCCAAGCTCTGTTGGGCGGGCCCAAAAGCAATCTGCAGGCCGAATTCGCCATTACTATCTGGACCCTACGTTTCCCACGTCAGGCGCCTTTGGGCGTGGCGTCGTGGGAGATCGTGAGACTTTCTTTAATGGGAAGATGGGCGCCCGCCTCTCCTCTTTATAGAGAAGAAGTCAGGGCGGGCGCCCTTGCCTGCTATCACATGAAACCACCGCCCCTCCCCTTTCTTCGAGCCCAAAGCGATGCTCGCCCCTCCATTGTCACGGTGCCACCTGGCGTGGCTTCTACCACTCTCCCCATGGCTCAAAGGCCGACAAGGGAAAAGGCGTGAAATCGGCGGCCAGCGGCTGTGGCCTGCTGCGGAAGGCGGGCCCTCTTGATCCCTGCTCGAAAGGAGCTAGGGAGCTGTACTATCTTTTTCAGTTGTGAGACGGGCGCTGCCAGCATGCAAGTGATCTCCGCCACGTCCGATAAGGTCTCCCAGGTACCTTTTTCGCGCTTTTCTTCCTGCAGGCTCTGCCCGCTCTTTCTGATTCTTCTGTGATGTCGAACATATGGCCTCCGCCTCCTTGACCCACCCCAGCCGTCCTCACCATGGCGTTTTACACCTCTCTTGAAACTTTGTGGGGTCCACCCAAATGTCGCACTCTTTGCCATTACTTCACCCAGGTAGAGAGCCGCTTGCGGAGGTGCATGGACCTGGGATCGGCAAGAAGGCGTATCTTGACGGAGGATTCGCAGCAAGTGGGAGGTGGAAGCTGGCGGTGTTGGATCTTAGGAGGCCACGACCTTTTCTGCCCTATGCAAAAACCCCCATAGTGTGACAATGGTTGGAGTAACTTGGGGAGGCGTAAATTAAAGATTGCGTGACTAGGATCTTCTTTGAGACATGCCGGGCTGACTGTAGGAAGCGGTTGGGCGCGGACTTCCTTCGCGCCATTGCCCTTTGCGGGAAGAGTGAGCCTGGGAGTTCGAGCAGCGGACATAATGAGGCTGCGCCAGTCTGAATTGGAATTTTACATCTTGGAGCTTGTGGCATCTGCGGGGCTGTTCAAGCGTCACGGATCACCCGAGTGGTTCATGTTGCAGGGGTGGTGCTTGTGCACAACAACTTCGTCGCTTGGCATCCAGCGATGATGCCGTTGTGCGGTTCCCATGGAATCGTTCAACTTGGCAGAGGCCCTCCATGACGTCGTGCAGCGGTTCTTGATGATTTGGAAGAAGTGCCAATCCGCGACGAGCGAAATGGCTCACCAGCGACACCAGGCAGGAGATGGCGCGCATATGCAAGGTTGGAGGGCTGCAAAGAGCTGCTGCGGTGGCGTATTTGGGTTCAGCGTGAGGCGAGAGACGGCGAGGCGGCAAGCCTACCGACGAGAAGAGTTTCTTGAGGAGGAGGGCAGGCGCCCGACAATGAGCCTGAGACTGCAGGCGCCTCCCCTCCGCCGTCAAGCAGCTTGCAGGGAGCTGCGGCCCATGAGCGCCTCATAAAACCGGAGGTGGCGGGCGGCGTGAGCCAACAGCCGTCTCCGCCCGGCCGCGCTCACGCGGCAAGCACCGTTGCAGCGGGGCGCCTCCGCCTACATGGTGGCGGGGGCGGGTCTTCTCAGGTCGCGGCCCCGCACCCGCCAGCGTCAGAGAATCTTCTCCTCCAATTAATCGCGGGCGGGTTTGATCTCTCCGCCCTGGCTCCGAGGAAGAGGAAGAGTAAGATCTTGTCGCTGCTACTTGTAATCTTCAATTTATTGCTTTATTCTTGTATCGACTTGCTTCCTCTGAGACCTTCTCCTTCTTGAGGCGCTGGCTCGGAGAGGCATCGAAGAGCCAAGACCACGGTGGTGCGTCGTCTCGACGATTCCCACAGCATGACAGGAGCACGTCTGAGACTCCTTGCGGATCGGCAATCCTTCAACAGCACCCAGCTGGCCCTAAGCGTAAGTGTTTGGTTTATTTCTCATGGTTAGGTGTGCTTGGGTGCTCCTCCGTCAGCGATATCTGGTTTGTTGAATTGTAGCAGCGAGCAGCCTCATCGAGGAGGTCGGGAGGCGCCCGGGTTCAGCCTCATCGGGAGGCCTCGGGTCACTTGAAATTCGCTTGCTTCCTTCACCACCAAGGAAATCTCCGAGGTACTCTCCGAAGGAGGCCTCTCGACAGAGAGCTTCTCCGACAAGGGAGCTTCTCCGTCAAGGCAGCGGCGTGACCCTCCGTTGGTGGAGACCCGCGTGCAATTGCTGGGAGTAATCTTGAAATTTTCCTTGGGTTCTTTTCTTACATTCTTCTTTTTGAACATTAAGCTTGCTTGTTCTTTCTTTTAAACCATCAGATCCATCGCGGAGATCCGATGGAATTGAGGCTACCGGCGGGGAGGATGCCATGGCGACAATGTCAACGCCGCCAACATGGAGAGAGGCGGCGCCGATGGGTCCGCCCGGCGAGGCCGAAGGCTCGCTGCGGTGGGGAGGATCCGGCGATCGCGGCAGCCACGAGCTGCGAGGCGACGGCATGCACCGACCGCCGATCCTCCGCCACCGATGCACGCAGACTCGAAGGCCCCAGCCAGCGCCTATCTAAGGCGGCGGGGTGTCTTATCAAGCTCCATGGGCATCAAGCTCGAGGCGCGGCGAAGAGACCTTTGGGGCGCGCGCCTCCGCCGGGCTGTATTCGATGCCGGCGTAGCGTGTGAGCTGAGGAGCTGCTAAAGAAGTTGTTGTCGCTTTACGCCGACAAGCCAGCTGGAGTCGAGGCGCTTATGCGCGAAGCGAGAGCTGACTTGGAAAGCAGCGTAAGGCTCCGGCGTAACAAAAAACTCTCGGGATATATGAGCAGGGCAACTTGCTGAGGCGCGGCCTTCTTGGAGAAGGCGAGGTCGAAGCAGCGAGCTTGCGGTGAAACTCTCCAGCGCAGAAGGTGGTGGCGGCGCGAAGATCAACCTCGACAGCTATGAGGAAGATCTCGCCTCTTGAGCAATCGTTGGCGGAGCCGCCGAGGAGCAAAGGATCTTTCTGCGGCTGCCGAGGCCAAGAAGGAATTGGAGGCGAGGTGGCTCAGTGGAGTCCACCCTCTGAAGAAACGCCGAGAGAGTCGCCGGGTTGAAGCGGGGCGCGAAGGGCGCCTACACCCTCGGCGAGTTGCGAGTCGCTTCGCTGAAAAGATCAAAAGCTCGATGCCGCCAAGGATGCTAAAGGCGGATCTAGGCTAAACTGATCATCTGACAGAGAGGCAGCTGAAAGCGCCAAGGCGGAAGCAGGCTTGCTAGAAGATCAAGGCCACCGAGGAGTTCTTTGTGAATGCTGTGACCGCCCGAATAATCTGAGATAGCATAATGCCTTTGGCGGAAGGTCTTGTGGACACCCGCTTGCATCCATAATGGTGATGGAGCTGGGATGGTGGATCTTGGGTACTCCGCAGCGAGAACCTCCACCCAGCGTCAGCTCAGCCTATTCTTCAAATGTGGCGGGTCTCGGTGCTCGGGAGGAGATCCCAAAAGCAGGCGGAAGGCGGAATCATGCGTACGTAAGGCTCTCGAAGGTGTTGATGAAGGTGGCCTTCCGCCCGAGCGTCGACTTCACCAAAGTCCTCAAGTCCCTGCCTCCATCGGCTGCGTTGAAGCGCTCAAGGCCCTTATCGCATCCATTGTGGACGGTGGTGGTCAGAGGCTCGATGGCGACCCGCGTGGACTAGGCGCAAGACTTATCTTTCTCTTGTGTATGTAGATCGTATTTAGCGAAAATTTATTAGATCTGCGACAAGTTATTTCTGTAATATACTATCTTAGGCGATAGAATGAAAGTTATTTCCTTTACTTGACTCCTTCCTTGTGTTTGTGACCTCGCTTTTAGGGGTACTTGTTGCAGAACACTTTTTGCATGAGTGCTGGTCACGAACTTAAGCCTCTTGGCGATTTGCCTCCGACAAGCAACCTTGCATGAAATAGTTGAAAACACTTAAGTTGTTGGCGGACTCGAAACAAAGTAAGCGCAAACTAGTCATGATCGGTTCCTCCATGCAGGTTTTCATACAAAAGTACTATCGTTCGAGGAGATAACTTAAAATTTAAAAACTGGTTGCTTAAACTTAGCAACAGCTTCTCATCGTCACTTCGGCAAAGTGGTTCCTCGGCGACACTTGGTGGCCGCACCATTATTCGCTTGGTGGCTCACACGTTATCTTCTCCTTCCCCAGGTTAACTTGTGGTGGATGAACCTTCTTCTTGTTTGAGAAGGAAGAAGAAAATAAAGTTATGGAGCCTAGTGGTTCGTTATAAACTTACGGGTGTGGATGCTGCACAAAATGTTAGAAACACATGCATATATATAAGATTAATGCATTGACAAGTTGTGCGCAACACATAGGCTTTCTTGATGCTGAAGTGCGCCCGGCTTTGTACAAAGGTTACATGCACACAGCGGCAAGACTTGTACAAAGGGTGGTTGCGGAGCAGGTCACCAACGCGCCCTATGGGTAAAACTTACGAAGATGCTCTACATTCCGGGAGTTGCTCACGGAGCATTCGGTCTCAAAGCGGACAGCGCGGGCCTAGTGACTCGTTTCACCCGATAGGGGCCTTCCCGCCGGCGTCAACTTGTTGGAATTCTTGGCGGATTGAGCGAACAAATCGCCTTCCTCGAACCGGCATTAACTGCGGCTATGGTAGCGGCAAAGCTTCTTTGATAACGAGTAGCTCGTCTGGTGACACGAGGCGATCTTCCTCGAGAACAACGCGTCATCTTATCGCAACTGCTCTTGCTCAAGCTCATCATAGCGAGTACTCGAGGTGGTATCTGAGTTCCGTGGGAGAACTGCCCGCTCCATAGACTAGAGCGAAGGTTATGGCGATGGCTCGATTTGGCGTCGTTCGATCGACCAAGAACCACCGCGAGCTCCTAATCCGATTCTTCGCACTTGCGACTGTCAAAGTTTGGTCTTGAGTCCTCGCGGCACTTCAACATTTGCCTCTGCGTTGCTTCTCGGGTGAGCAAAAGCAAGCCAGATTTGGCGTAAGATCTTGGGCGTAGTGCATGAAGGTGTGACTCGTGAATGGGTGCGTTGTGGTGATGATCGATTAGGTATAAAATGGCAAACAATTGACTGAAGAACTTGACGGCTGACTGTCTGTCACCTTCCTCCTTAGTTTCACCCGGCATTGTGAACTTGTCGATCGCGACATACAAGTACTCAAAGCCCCAACAGCTTTCGGGGAAGGGGAGAATGTCAAACCCAGGACAGCGGCAAGATAAAGGGATGCGTCAGGAGAGCTTGAGCTGGCTGGTGTATCTTTTGAATGGAACTATACGCTTCACACTTGGTTACTTGCGGTTGCATCACAGAGGCTTGGCGGAAGAAACCGGAGAAGCTTTGCGGAAAGTGCTCTTCAATGTGGTGACCACATATACCTCCATGTATCTCTACCAGCAACCTGTCCATCTTCAGCAAATACACTTCAATTTCACTCTGTTGAGTCTTCTTACATATAGGATGTTGTCAACAAACTGTATACATACTGCCGAGGGCTACTACCTTCTTCTTGCTCTTGGGAAGTTCTCACTGCAGAAGAAATGGGCGTTGCTCTTGCACATGTTGGAGCTTGCGGCTCGACAACAAGACTAAAGGCACATCTACCACTGCGGGAACATGGCTTCTGGCAAGAACGGTTGGGGCTTTATGATCCCGGCAAGCTTGCGGGAGCAAAGCTTGTCGGGAGTGTCTGCTTCAATGAAACAAACTACGAGTTTGTAGACAGGCGCTCCTCGATGATATTGCGTTGATTTTGGGACCTTCTTGGCGGCGGCTCGAGGATTCTGCGGAGAAGTAGTGCTGAAACAATTTCTCTTCTTGCTCTCTGTTGATATTACGGTTGGTGGAGTCAGCTTGAGCAAAATTCCTGGTTCCACAGGTAACAAGTGCGGCACATTTTGAGGCCATCAGCTATATCATTACGAGCTCTTGGAGCGTGTTCCATTTGCGAACCTTCAAAGTGCTCTTCTAGCTTTCTCACTTCATTCATAGCTTCCATCAGCGGACTCTGGAATCTTTGTTCACTTGGCGGACGACAAGCTGCAGTCACCCAGCGATAAGCTTCTTGATCCGAGGTCCTGCAATTCTAAGACAAGCAAACCTTCATACTCTCAGATTGTTTGTTGCTCCTTGGAAAAATGCATTTGGACTATGTACTTGAGGTGCTCTCCGGTGGGTGCGATAAGCAACACTGGCACCGGCATGCCCGTGAAGGCACCGTCAAAGTACATTAGCCACTCTTTACTTCCTCTTTGGCGGATGCTGCGTCTGGTATTTCTTCATCTTGTGTTGGCGTCCACTCTGCTAGAATTCTGCCAATGCTACGCTTTGGATAGTTGAAGTGCTTTCAAACTTGAGACCAAAGCTTAGTTCGGTGCCCTCGTGATTATGTGTTCTACGTTTTAAAATCCTCTTGATGGAAGCAGTGACAACTGTTATCTCTGTGCTTGGAAGTAATGGCGCAGCTTTCTCGAGGCCATGAGGGCAAAAGCAACATACACAGAATACCTTGACCTATTGTAAAGGCAGGCGACAATGGTATTTGCACCATCCTTTTTGTATCTTATGCAACCTACTGTGATCATCCTATCGGGACGAGCTTGATGGTGAAGCCCACAGCATGTTGGATCGTCGCCTTGGTTGCAGCTCATCATCTGCCTCCTCTCTCCTACTAGCAGCACTAACCCTTGATTGGTTGCCCTTTATATACAGTGACAACTTCTCTTGTGGCCTAGGTCGACAAGTATTGGAGCGGAGGACAGTACCTCTTCAAGTCTGCGTTGCAGCCTCTCCTCGAGTCCATTTCATTGGACCTGCCAAATTTTGAAAAATGGCAGAAGGCGCGCTCAACTGACTGAGATAAACCTGCTAAGAACAGCCAGACGGCAAGCTTCCAACATCCTTGGCCAGCTTTGGTGCTTCAATCTGCTCAATGGCCTTGATCTTGTGGGATGGCTTCAATTCCCTTGAGACCAAAGAACCGAGAAGCTTGCGGAAGGGACCCCAAACCACTTCTGGGGTTGAGCTTGAGGTTGATCTTGCGTGATTTGCAGCGTCTCATCAAATCCTGAACGAGTTGCTTTGTCCTTGCTCTTGACCACTATGTCATCCATATGCTTCTACATTTACGTGTATTTGGCTCAAAAGCATCATGGACTACTCTTGCAAAGTTGAACCAGCATTCTTCAAACGAAAGGCATCCGTGTAAGCAGTATGTGCCACATGGTGTAATGAATGCGGTTTTCTCTTCATCCTCTGTGCCATGAAAATTTGATGATACCTGAATATGCATCAAAATGAAAGCAAAAATCACATCCAGCGTGGAGTCAACAATGGTCATCTGAGGCAAGGGAATGGGTCTTTGGGACAAGCTTTATTAACATCTGTGAAGTCAATACAAGGTCTCCATTTCTTGGCCTGCGATACAACCACGGATTGGCCAACCGTGGGATGGACACTCCTCGACAGGCCTGCTGCTTCAACTTCTTGATTTCTTCTATGAATTCTTGGCGCTCTTGCATTTCTTTTTGTGCGGGCTGGCGTGAGACAGCTAGGTGGTGCTCAATTACTTTCACAGAACACGGGGATGTCGGATGGTTGCCATGCAAACACATGACATTAGCCAGCAGGCAAGAGCTTCCTTCCTATTTAGGGTCAAGCGTGCAGCGATGGTGAAGAGTACCACGATGCCGTCCTCCTTAGCGGCCACCTTCTTGGTCTTGGCGGAGCTGCCATCATCTTCTTGCAGTTTTTTTTTGGGATTGTTGTCATTTTGTATAGGGTTATGTTTGAACCGTTGCTCCGTTTGGTGCTCTATAGAAACCTTGATTTTGCATGTAGTTTCATTTATCATTTCATCCATGTTTTGGGTGTTTTCTTGATGTTTTTTATATTGCATAATGCCATGCTTATCTTTTTGCTCATTCTTCTGGGTACTGAATCTAATGAACTTTATATTAACGTTTTTTGGATCATTTGGTGCATTTTAACCTGTTTAACAACTTGAACATAAGGTTTATTCAGATCTGACCAATTTCAAATTTGCAATTGAGGACTTAGGAATTGTTCTATGTTGCCGGCCTCATTTAAACTTGTTGATATGTTGTTTTGTTTCATCATCTCTTGCCATAGTAGCTTCATGTAGCTTTGTCATGCATCATGCTTGTTGTGCATCATGTCTTGTTCATGTGGGTGTTTTTATGTTGTGCCCTCTTGTTAGTTCAGTTCGTCGTGGGATTGTTGTCTTCGGTTATTCATTGTTCATCTTCTTCATGGACCGTTCTTCTTCCTTTGCGGTTTCAGGAAGTAGCTCCCTGATCCACTACT
Organism: Aegilops longissima; assembly: GCA_021605205.1. Classification (NCBI taxonomy): domain Eukaryota; kingdom Viridiplantae; phylum Streptophyta; class Magnoliopsida; order Poales; family Poaceae; genus Aegilops; species Aegilops longissima. Next base: position 68,056 of record JAHIAM010005422.1, read on the forward strand.
ATCATTGCTTTGTTGCCCTCTATTATGTTCTTTCCTATTTTTTATCAAGCCATCCCAAATTATTGCCTCAACCGCCCATTCCTAGCAAACTTGTTTCTATGACCCTTTTAGCCCTCTTATGGTTGTTATTGCATGAAGATGAAGTTTGTTCCTTGTTGGAACATGGAATGTTGTTCCTTGTTGGAACATGTTTACTTGTTGGATATCCTTTCTTATATTAAAATGCATCTATACTTGGTAAAGGTGGAAGGCTGGCCTTATGCCGGTTTTTTTCCACTCTTCCGCCCTAGTTTCCGTCATATCGGTATTATGTTCCCAGTTTCGTCCCTAGGGTGGGTGATTTAGGACCCCCCGGGTTGCTTTGAATAAACTTCTCCCAAAGGCCCAATTGGTTTTACCATTTCCCACCACCACTATATTTTCCTTGGGTAAAAAATTTTTAGCCCCGGACGTTGCTTCTCTAAGTCGGCCCGAAAAGAACTAGGTCGGGCAACTCGAGGGTTTGTTTTCGTGGTAAGCTAGTACAAATAATTTTACACTAGAGTTGAACTAGCTCTATAGCCTAGTACAAATAATTTTACACTAGAGTTGAACTAGCTCTATAAGCTAGTGAAAATAATTTACACTAGAGTTGAACTAGCTCTATAGCCTAGTACAAATAATTTTACACTAGAGTTGAACTAGCTCTATAAGCTAGTTCAAATAATTTTACACTAGAGTTGAACTAGCTCTATAGCCTAGTACTATAAAATAATTTTAAACTAGAGTTGAACAAGCTCTATAAGCTAGTTCAAATAATTTTACACTAGAGTTGAACTAGCTCTATAGCCTAGTACAAATAATTTTAAACTAGAGTTGAACTAGCTCTATAAGCTACTTCAAATAATTTTACACCAGAGTTGAACTAGGTCAATAGCCTAGTACAAACAATTTTACACTAGAGTTGAACTAGCTCTATAAGCTTGTTCAAATAAGTTTACACTAGAGTTGAACTAGCTCTATAAGCTAGTTCAAATAGTTTTACACTAGAGTTGAACTAGCTATATAGCCTAGTACAAATAACTTTACAAAAGAGTTGAACTAGCTCTATAAGCTTGTACAAATAATTTTACACTAGAGTTGAACTAGCTCTATAAGCTAGTTAAAATAATTTTACCCTAGACTTGAACTAGCTCTATAAGCTAGTTCAAATAATTTTACACTAGAGTTGAACTAGCTCTATAAGCTAGTTCAAATAATTTTACAGTAGAGTTGAACTAGCTCTATAGCCTAGAACAAATAATTTTACACTAGAGTCGTACTAGCTCTATAAGCTAGTTCAAATAATTTTACACTAAAGTTGAACTAGCTCTATAGCCTAGTACAAATAATTTTACACTAGAGTTGAACTAGCTCTATAAGCTAGTTCAAATAATTTTACACTAGAGTTGAACTAGCTCTATAGCCTAGTACAAATAATTTTACACTAGAGTTGAACTAGCTCTATAGCCTAGTTCAAATAATTTTACACTAGAGTTGAACTAGCTCTATAGCCTAGTACAAATAATTTTACACTAGAGTTGAACTAGCTCTATAGCCTAGTTCAAATAATTTTACACTAGAGTTGAACTAGCTCTATAAGCTAGTTCAAATAATTTTACACTAGAGTTGAACTAGCTCTATAGCCTAGTACAAATAATTTTACACTAGAGTTGAACTAGCTCTATAAGCTAGTTCAAATAATTTTACACTAGAGTTGAACTAGCTCTATAAGCGTAGTACAAATAATTTTACACTAGAGTTGAACTAGCTCTATAAGCTAGTTCAAATAATTTTACACTAGAGTTGAACTAGCTCTATAGCTAGTTCAAATAATTTTACACTAGAGTTGAACTAGCTCTATAAGCTAGTTCAAATAATTTTACACTAGAGTTGAACTAGCTCTATAGCCTAGTACAAATAATTTTACACTAGAGTTGAACTAGCTCTATAGCTAGTACAAATAATTTTACACTAGATTTGAACTAGCTCTATAAGCTAGTACAAATAATTTTACACTAGAGTTGAACTAGCTCTATAGCCTAGTACAAATAATTTTACACTAGAGTTGAACTAGCTCTATAAGCTAGTTCAAATAATTTTACACTAGAGTTGAACTAGCTCTATAGCCTAGTTCAAATAATTTTACACTAGAGTTGAACTAGCTCTATAAGCTAGTTCAAATAATTTTACACTAGAGTTGAACTAGCTCTATAAGCTAGTACAAATAATTTTACACTAGAGTTGAACTAGCTCTATAGCGTAGTACAAATAATTTTACTAGAGTTGAACTAAATAATTTTACACTAGAGTTGAACTAGCTCTATAAGCTAGTTCAAATAATTTTACACTAGAGTTGAACTAGCTCTATAGCCTAGTACAAATAATTTTACACTAGAGTTGAACTAGCTCTATAAGCTAGTACAAATAATTTTACACTAGAGTTGAACTAGCTCTATAGCCTAGTACAAATAATTTTACACTAGAGTTGAACTAGCTCTATAAGCTAGTTCAAATAATTTTACACTAGAGTTGAACTAGCTCTATAGCTAGTTCAAATAATTTTACACTAGAGTTGAACTAGCTCTATAGCCTAGTTCAAATAATTTTACACTAGAGTTGAACTAGCTCTATAAGCTAGTTCAAATAATTTTACACTAGAGTTGAACTAGCTCTATAGCCTAGTACAAATAATTTTACACTAGAGTTGAACTAGCTCTATAAGCTAGTTCAAATAATTTTACACTAGAGTTGAACTAGCTCTATAGCCTAGTACAAATAATTTTACACTAGAGTTGAACTAGCTCTATAGCCTAGTTCAAATAATTTTACACTAGAGTTGAACTAGCTCTATAAGCTAGTACAAATAATTTTACACTAGAGTTGAACTAGCTCTATAGCTAGTTCAAATAATTTTACACTTGAGTTGAACTAGCTCTATAAGCTAGTTCAAATAATTTTACACTAGAGTTGAACTAGCTCTATAGCCTAGTACAAATAATTTTACACTATAGTTGAACTAGATCTATAAGCTAGTTCAAATAATTTACACTAGAGTTGAACTAGCTCTATAGCCTAGTACAAATAATTTTACTATAGAGTTGAACTAGCTCTACAAGCTAGTTCAAATAATTTTACACTAGAGTTTAACTAGCTCTATAGCTAGTTCAAATAATTTTACACTAGAGTTAAACTAGCTCTATAGCCTAGTTCAAATAATTTTACACTAGAGTTGAACTAGCTCTATAAGCTAGTACAAAATAATTTTACACTAGAGTTGAACTAGCTCTATAGCCTAGTACAAATAATTTTACACTAGATTTGAACTAGCTCTATAAGCTAGTTCAAATAATTTTACACTAGAGTTGAACTAGCTCTATAGCCTAGTACAAATAATTTTACACTAGAGTTGAACTAGATCTATAAGCTAGTTCAAATAATTTTACACTAGAGTTGAACTAGCTCTATAGCCTAGTACAAATAATTTTACACTAGAGTTGAACTAGCTCTATAAGCTAGTTCAAATAATTTTACACTAGAGTTGAACTAGCTCTATAAGCTAGTACAAATAATTTTACACTAGAGTTGAACTAGCTCTATAAGCTAGTTCAAATAATTTTACACTAGAGTTGAACTAGCTCTATAGCTAGTTCAAATAATTTTACACTAGAGTTGAACTAGCTCTATAGCCTAGTACAAATAATTTTACACTAGAGTTGAACTAGCTCTATAGCTAGTACAAATAATTTTACACTAGAGTTGAACTAGCTCTATAAGCTAGTTCAAATAATTTTACACTAGAGTTGAACTAGCTCTATAAGCTAGTTCAAATAATTTTTTACACTAGAGTTGAACTAGCTCTATAAGCTAGTTCAAATAATTTTACACTAGAGTTGAACTAGCTCTATAGCCTAGTACAAATAATTTTACACTAGAGTTGTACTAGCTCTTACACTAGAGTTGAACTAGCTCTATTAGCTACTTAAAACAATTTTACACTAGAGTTGTACTAGCTCTATAGCCTAGTACAAATAATTTTACACTAGAGTTGAACTAGCTCTATAAGCTTGTACAAACAATTTTACACTAGAGTTGAACTAGCTCTTTAGTCTAGTACAAATAATTTTACACTAGATTTGAACTAGCTCTATAAGCTCTAGTTCAAATAATTTTACACTAGAGTTGAACTAGCTCTATAGCCTAGTACAAATAATTTTACAATAGAGTTAAACTAGCTCTATAGCCTAGCTCAAATAATTTTCAACTAGAGTTGAACTAGCTCTATAAGCTAGTTCAAATAATTTTACACTAGAGTTGAACTAGCTCTATAGCCTTTTAAAAATAATTTTACACTAGAGTTGTACTAGCTCTATAAGCTAGTTCAAATAATTTTACACTAAAGTTGAACTAGCTCTATAGCCTAGTACAAATAATTTTACACTAGAGTTGAACTAGAACTATAAGCTAGTTCAAATAATTTTACACTAGAGTTGAACTAGCTCTATAGCCTAGTACAAATAATTTTACACTAGAGTTGAACTAGCTCTATATCCTAGTTCAAATAATTTTACACTAGAGTTGAACTAGCTCTATAAGCTTGTACAAATAATTTTACACTAGAGTTAAACTAGCTCTATAGCCTAGTTCAAATAATTTTACACTTGAGTTGAACTAGATCTATAAGCTAGTTCAAATAATTTTACACTAGAGTTGAACTAGCTCTATAGCCTAGTACAAATAATTTTACACTAGAGTTGAACTAGATCAATAAGCTAGTTCAAATAATTTTACACTAGAGTTGAACTAGCTCTATAGCGTAGTACAAATAATTTTACTATAGAGTTGAACTAGCTCTACAAGCTTGTTCAAATAATTTTACACTAGAGTTGAACTAGCTCTATAAGCTAGTTCAAATAATGTTACACTAGAGTTGAACTAGCTCTATAGCCTAGTACAAATAATTTTACACTAGAGTTGAACTAGCTCTATAAGCTTGTACAAAATAATTTTACACTAGAGTTGAACTAGCTCTATAGCCTAGTACAAATAATATTACACAAGATTTGAACTAGCTATATAAGCTAGTGAAAATAATTTTACACTAGTGTTGAACTAGGTCTATAGCCTTGTACAAATAATTTTACACTTGAGTTGAACTAGATCTATAAGCTAGTTCAAATAATTTTACACTAGAGTTGAACTAGCTCTATAGCCTAGTACAAATAATTTTACACTATAGTTGAACTAGATCTATAAGCTAGTTCAAATAATTTTACACTAGAGTTGAACTAGCTCTATAGCGTAGTACAAATAATTTTACAATAGAGTTGAACTAGCTCTACAAGCTTGTTCAAATAATTTTACACTAGACTTTAACTAGCTCTATAAGCTAGTTCAAATATTTTACACTAGAGTTGAACTAGCTCTATAGCCTAGTACAAATAATTTTACACTGAGAGTGAACTAGCTCTATAAGCTTGTACAAAAATTTTGCACTAGAGTTGAACTAGCTCTATAAGCTAGTTCAAAAAATTACACAAGAGTTGAACTAGCTCTACAAGCTAGTTCAAATTTTTACACTAGAGTTGAACTAGCTCTATAAGGTAGTTCAAATAATTTTATACTAGAGTTGAACTAGCTCTATAGCCTAGTACAAATAATTTTACTCTAGAGTCGTACTAGCTCTTACACTAGAGTTGAACTAGCTCTATTAGCTACTTAAAACAATTTTACCTTAGAGTTGAACTTGCTCTATAGCCTAGTACAAATAATTTTACACTAGAGTTGAACTACCTCTATAAGCTTGTACAAATAATTTTACACTAGAGTTGAACTAGCTCTGTAGTCTAGTACAAATAATTTTACACTATATTTGAACTAGCTCTATAGCTCTAGTTCAAATAATTTTATCTAGAGTTGAACTAGCTCTATAGCCTAGTACAAATAATTTTACAATAGAGTTAAACTAGCTCTATAGCCTAGCTCAAATTATTTTCAACTAGAGTTGAACTAGCTCTATAACCTAGTTCAAATAATTTTACACTAGAGTTGAACTAGCTCTATAGCCTAGAAAATAATTTTACACTAGAGTTGAACTAGCTCTATAAGCTAGTTCAAATAATTTTACACTAAAGTTGAACTAGCTCTATAGCCTAGTACAAATAATTTTACACTAGAGTTGAACTAGCTCTATAAGCTAGTTCAAATAATTTTACACTAGAGTTGAACTAGCTCTATAGCCTAGTACAAATAATTTTACACTAGAGTTAAACTAGCTCTATAGCCTAGTTCAAATAATTTTACACTAGAGTTGAACTAGCTCTATAAGCTTGTACAAATAATTTTACACTAGAGTTAAACTAGCTCTATAGCCTAGTTCAAATAATTTTACACTTGAGTTGAACTAGATCTATAAGCTAGTTCAAATAATTTTACACTAGAGTTGAACTAGCTCTATAGCCTAGTACAAATAATTTTACACTAGTTGAACTAGATCTATAAGCTAGTTCAAATAATTTTACACTAGAGTTGAACTAGCTCTATAGCGTAGTACAAATAATTTTACTATAGAGTTGAACTAGCTCTACAAGCTTGTTCAAATAATTTTACACTAGAATTTAACTAGCTCTATAAGCTAGTTCAAATATTTTACACTAGAGTTAAACTAGCTCTATAGCCTAGTACAAATAATTTTACAGTAGAGGTGAACTAGCTCTATAAGCTTGTACAAAAATTTTTACGCTAGAGTTGAACTAGCTCTATAAGCTAGTTCAAATAATTTTACACAAGAGTTGAACTAGCTCTATAAGCTAGTTCAAATTTTTACACTAGAGTTGAACTAGCTCTATAAGCTAGTTCAAATAATTTTACACTAGAGTTTAACTAGCTCTATAGCCTAGTACAAATAATTTTACACTAGAGTCGTACTAGCTCTTACACTAGAGTTGAACTAGCTCTATTAGCTACTTAAAAAAATTTTACATAGAGTTGTACTTGCTCTATAGCCTAGTACAAATAATTTTACACTAGAGTTGAACTAGCTCTATAAGCTTGTACAAATAATTTTACACTAGAGTTGAACTAGCTCTATAAGCTAGTTCAAATAATTTTACACTAGAGTTTAACTAGCTCTATAGCCTAGTACAAATAATTTTACACTTGAGTTGAACTAGCTCTATAAGCTTATAAAAAAAAATGTAGAAGAGAGTTGAACTAGCTCTATAAGCTAGTTCAAATAATTTTACACTAGAGTTGAACTAGCTCTATAAGCTAGTTCAAATAATTTACACTAGAGTTGAACTAGCTCTATAAGCTAGTTCAAATAATTTACACTAGAGTTGAACTAGCTCTATAGCGTATTACAAATAATTTTACACTAGAGTTGAACTAGATCTATAAGCTAGTTCAAATAATTTTACACTAGAGTTGAACTAGCTCTATAGCCTAGTACAAATAATTTTACACTAGAGTTAAACTAGCTCTATAGCCTAGTTCAAATAATTTTACACTAGAGTTGAACTAGCTCTATAAGCTTGTTCAAATAATTTTACACTAGAGTTAAACTAGCTCTATAGCCTAGTTCAAATAATTTTACACTGAGTTGAACTAGATCTATAAGCTAGTTCAAATAATTTTACTAGAGTTGAACTAGCTCCATAGCCTAGTACAAATAATTTTACACTATAGTTGTCGATTGTACTAGAGTAGGGGTACCCTAGTATCCCGAACTTCGTGCTACAGGCAGATTCAACACCCAGCGGCAGGGCGGCCTAGTGACCGCCAAGGTCCTCCAGCGGCTCCTTTGGAGCCATTCAAGAACAAAGTAATCAAGGCCCGGCAAGAGGAGCTTGCGGGAAGGCCACTCAAAGCACGAAGAAACAAGACCACGGCAAGAGGAGCTTGCCGGGAAGGCAGTGATCGACAAGTTCCAGCGCGACAAGAGATTCAGCGGCGGCAAGGTGCTTGCGCGGCGAGCAACCTCTCTTCATCTCGCTCCAGCTCATCCGTAGCGTGTCGCCATGGGGCTATATCGAACGCAGCGTGTCGAAGGCTGTGCAGCCGGCGAGGAACAGCGATAGCGGCGACAAGCTACCATCGTGGCAAGCGGGCGCGCCAGTGGTCCCACATTGCCTGTTTAGGCGGACGAGGGGCGGGCATTATTACTCTTGTCCCTTGCCGCCGAGTTAGGTATGAGCAACTGTACCTTTGTACAAGTTGGTGTACCAACTACTGTTTTCCCATTTTTGCCCTCGTCTGCGTTGCCACCTGTGGTGACCCCTTGTGCCTATGAAAGGAGGCCCATGTGCAACGTAGAAAGGGTTCGACTCGTTCGGTTCATTCGACTCATACGAGACCACACTCACTCGGGCTAGGTTTTGTAGCTCTCATTGCTCCCTAGCAAGAACACAATAGAATCAACCAAGCAGCGGTAGGAGTATTATCTCTCGGAGAGCTCGAGCTGGGTAAATCTGCTCGTGTGCATTGCCTCGATCCGCTCTTTGTGCATTCTCGCCCCCCTCCAACCACAAGGGACTAGGTCCCATAGGTGTTCGTGGGACGATCAACTTCCCGACATCTTTGGCGCGCCGGTAGAAGTGCATCGAGGCTGTGTGAACTGATCCGGAGTTCACGAGCAGTTCTTCATCATCATCATCATCAACATGCCACGAAGAAGAAGGCTTGGCGGCGATGAGACCGACTCGCGTCAAACCCACCACCACGGGGCGGCGAGTGGTGGGGAAAGGCAAAGGCGGAGGAACAGCGCCGACGAGGGCCTGACGCTGCCAGGTCAGGACAAAGCGGCACAGGCTTTGGCGTCCGGATACTCACCGCGTCCATCTCGGGAGGCGGGACCGGCAGCGTCATGGTGCTCGCGATGCCCTACGCTCGTTGGATCAAGGCCAAGCTGGAGGATCCGAAGCCCTCGCATGGCCGACATCTTTGGTCTGAGTGGAATGCGATCGCTTAGGCGGGATGCTACTCCTCCTATCTTGGTTGGAAGTCCGAGCACATCCGTTCCTGCGCACCATCGCCATTACCTCCCACTACTCCAGCGGAAGCCTTGGCGAAAGCCTAACGCTTCTAGACTACCCTCAGCGGCCGACAAGGTCGGCGATTGAAGGCCACCATCTAAGTCTCGCCGGCTTTGCCAGCAGCGGCGTCCGCTGACAACCAAGCACCTCGCAGCAGCGGCAAAGGCGACAAAGCGCGAGCGGTGGTGGCGAGACCTGCGAAGTGCAGCCACCGTGCACTCCCCTTCCGAAGGCCAAGATCGCCGACTCGTCGGATCCACCTCGGCAGCGACTCCACAGCGTCGTCCGGATCCATGACTCGTCGCGACCAGCGCCAAGTTCTTCGAGAATGGCAAGAAGAAGCGCTCGAACTCGCATCGGCGCCGAAGAAAGCGGCGTCAATCGACCAGCGCGCGGGCCGCTGTTGATATGCATGCGCCGAAGAACAGGCGACTTGCCGTCTGTGATAGGTTGCCTGCGTTCACCCGTGAGCTGCGGCAAGTCGGTGGCCCGACAAAAAGAACAAAGCGGATGTGCTAGAAGTATGATGGCGGGGCGCACCATCGGAGTTCCTCGGCATCTACACCATCGCGGTGCGAGCTCGGGGGCGAGGCGACAAGATGCTCGCCAACTACTTCCCTCGGTGCTCAAGCCAAGCGTCGGATCTTGGCTCATGCACTTGCCGGACAGTTCCATATCTTCTTGGGCAGATCTGTGCCATCGGTTTGTCGGCGCCTTCACGGTGACCACAAACCTCATGGCCAGAGAGTGACCTTCACCTGCTTGCCTAGAAGGAAGGGGAGTCCTGCGCAAGTTTATCGAGATATTCAGCCGTGTGCATTACAACATCCCGGATGTCCACCTGCGCGGTGATCAGCGTGTTCCATCGAGCGTGCGGAACCGCGGGATGAGGAGGAGATGTTGATGTGCAAAGTCAAGGGCGTCGATGAGCTGTATGCCTTGGCGACAAGTGTGCATCGTTGAGGAGGAGGAAGACTCCGAGGAGAGAATGTGGGAGCAGAATCGTGGTGAGGACCGCCCGGCAAAGAAGAGCGGCGGCGGAACAACGAGAAAGAAGAAGAGCCAGAAGTACTAGTTGTCGAGCAGTCCGGCAAGGATGGTGCCGCCAAGAAGGCCAAGGCTAGTGGCTCCGGCAAGGAGGTTGCCGCTGACACCGACCGCCAAGCTATGGCGGCCGCCGACAAGCAGGACAGCTCAACAAGCGATCTTGCCAAGATTCACGCACCAAGGGCCACGACCTCGAGCTGCAAGAAAGTCGAGCAGCTTGTTGAACAAGAAGAGCTGAATCTGGCGGCGAGACAAGGAGAAGGCCAGGAAGGTCTTTGCGGCAACTAACAAGAAGAGACCGGCGGGGGCGCGCGGCAAGGCCAAACAGCGGCAAGGAGCAGACCTCCAGCGGCGCGACGAGGAAGAAAGCGAAGATAGCGGTGGCGAAGACATGGAAGGCAGATGGTGATGAGCGGGAGTTTGAGAAGGCAGCGGAGGTCCTTTGCGTTGGCGGTGGTGCTTCTCTGCATACCTCGCACCGCCAACTCAAGCAATGGATGCGTGAGGTTAATGCAGCGAACCGTCCGTGAAGTCGCATGAGCCTCGAAGTGGTCCATCCGCCCATCATCTTTGACATTGAGGACCACCGATCGCATAGCTGCGGTGGGTGCTTGCCGATGTTGGTATCACCAACTATCCGCAACCTCAAGGTCACAAAGATGTTGGTTGTGGCGCGGCGGCTGAATCTGATCTCCTCTGCGGTGCTCGAAGCTTGGATCCACGGCGGTGAGCTCGAAGAGGCGGGAACTTTCAAGGAATCAACCCGGGGAGGAGCAAGCGAAAGGGAAGATCACGCTCCCGGTAACATTTGGCGATGAGCTGAATTTCAGGACTGAGAGGTCACGTTCGGCGTTGCGATTTCCATTGCCCTACAATGGAATTCTTGGCCGTCAGCACTTCGCCAAGTTCATGGCAGCCTCTCATTCGCCTACAACCTGCTCAAGATGCCGGCCCGATAAGCGTCATTTCTGTCCATGGCGACAAGAAGGATGCGCTTATCTCGCCGACAAGATTTACCGGGATGCAGCGGCACCGCGAATAGCAAATCACTTGCCGCTGAAGCTCTCGGGAAGAAGAAGACCACTTTGTCGGCGAGCTCGATGCCCTCTCGCAAGCGCACCTCTTGGTGCTGCACTACCGTCGAGGCCGCACCGCCGAGCTCCACGGCAAGTGCAAGAAGAAGATGGCAGCTCTGCCGAAGACCAGAAGGTGTCGCCAAGGAGGGCGGCACTGGTGGTACCTTCACCATCAGTGCCACGCTTGACCGTAAATAGGAAGGCATGCTCGTTGCTTTCCTGCGGGCGAATGTCGACGTGTTTGCATGGCAACCGTCTGACATCCCCGGTGTTCCCAGGAAAGTGATTGAGCACCACCTAGCTGTCTGTCCTCATGCGCGACCCGTCAAGCAAAAAGTCACAAGCGAAGCGGTGGGCGCCAGAATTCATAGCGGAGGAGATCAAGAAGTTGGAAGCAGCGAGGCCTTGTCGGAGAGTGCTCCATCCCGTGGTTGGCCAATCCGGTAGTTGTGCGAAAGGCAAATGGGAAATGGAGACTCTGTCGACTTCTACGGATGTTAATAAAGCTTGTCCCAAAGACCCATTTCCCTTGCAGCGTATAGACCAGATTGTTGACTCCACGGCTGGATGTGATTTGCTTTCATTTCTTGGCGCATATTCAGGATATCATCAGATCTTCATGGCGAGAAGAGGATGAAGAAAACCGCATTCATTACACCATGTAGCGCGTCTTTGCTTTATACGGATACCTTTTGGGTTGAAGAATGCTGGTTCAACGTTTGCAGAGTAGTCCATGGCGCTTTTGAGCCGCAAATGCGAAATGTAGAAGCTTACATGGATGACATAGTGGTCAGAGCAAGGACAAAGCAACTCTGGTTCAAGATTTAGATGAGACCTTTGCAAATCTGCGCAAAGATCAACCTCAAGCTTAACCCGAGAAGTGCGTGTTTGGAGTTCCTTCGGCAAGCTTCTCGGGTTCTTAGTGTCTCGAGAGGGAATTGAAGCCAATCCCGACAAGATTAAAGCCATTGAGCAGATTGAAGCACCAAAGCGCGTCAAGGATGTAAGAAGGCTTGCGGTTGCGTGGCTGCTCTCGGCGAGTTTATCTCTAGGTCGGCTTGGCGCCTGCAATTTTCAAAATTTTGAAAAAGAGCAGGTCAATGAAATGGACTCGAAGCGGAGGCTGCGCTGCAGGACCTAAAGAGGTACATGTCCTCCACTCCAATACTTGTCGCACCTAGGCCACAAGAGAAGTTGCTGCTGTATATAGCTGCAACCAATCAAGTGGTTAGTGCTGCGTTAGTAGCGGAGAGGGAGGCGGATGATGGCCGACAGCGAGGCAGATTGTGGCGCCGGGTGATTACGCTTCTGATAATCCCGCTAATGATACCTGCGTCACCTCGATTCTTTGTGGATAATTTAAGCTAGTTGAAACCTGTTTGAATTCGAATTCAAAATCAAGCAAGCAATAAAATATTTTGAATACTAAAACTAAAATATTGAATTGAACTAAATAATTCATAAGTATTTATGGTGGTGAAACCCCACTTTTATAAAATGTTTAATTACTCTAAGATGAATAAACAGTAGCAAATACAATTATTTAAGTGCTTAAAATAATAAACATTTTCAAAACTAATTTGTTATAAGTGTTAAACTATTGTGGCGGTGGCAATTTGTGAAATCTATTTAGGTGCCACTTTGGCAATTTACTAAAGCTAAAATAAATGAAAAACTAAAAGTAAAAGCGGAAAGGAAAAATTAAGAAAAACAAACAAAAAGAAAGAAGGCCCCCACAGGCCACCCTGCCCAGTGACCTACCTGGCAGCCCACCATTAACCGGCAGCCCAGCCTATAGGCAAGCACACCCCGAAACCCTAGCCTATCGCCATCCCCCACTCCCCAGCGCCTCTCTCCCATTCCCCGTCGGGATCGAGGTCCCGACCCAGCCTTCTCCCGATTCCCCACCTCACCGACTCCCACCCGGTGCCGCCCCGCCACCGGCGCCACTGCCCGATCCCGAAAGGCGCCTCACCTTCCCCGTCGGCCAAACCCCCTCCCGTCTCCCCTCTTCCCCGATCGGATCGGGCCGACCCTACTGCGCCCGGCGGCGCTTCCCGCCGCCAGGTACGCCGTGCGCCGCCGCTGGTGCCGCCCGGCCCGTCGCGGACCCCCGCCGCCTGCGTCGTCCTCGCCGCCCGTCTTCATCCCTCCCGCGGACCTCACCGAACCGCGCGCCCGAGACCACAGCGCCCGCCTCCAGCGCCCTCGCTGGCGCCCTTCCCAGACCGCCCGTCACCTCCCGACCCCGTACCACCGTCGGCCGCCGCCGTCGACCTCGTCCTCCACCCCGAGCCGCTGCCATGACCCTGCGTTCCCCTTTGTGAGGACCCCCCTCCTTCTTCTCTTCTGCTGCGCCGCTTTCGCCCATGATCGCTGCCACCGCTTCAGTGCGCCAGCCGCCCTTGACCTCGCCCGTCCTGCGCCTCGCGGCGCCCTTCCCCCTGGGCGCCTGTTGGGGCGGCCCCCGCCATGCCTGCCGTGCCCGTCGCATAACCGCGCCCGTGTGCCGTTCTTGCCCGAACCGGTTTGGCCATAGGCCTATGACAAAAGGGCCCGCCCATAGCGTTTTAGAATAAAATAAATAATTAATAAAAATAAAAATAACAATATAATAAATAAATAAATAAGTTAATTAATTAATAATTAATTAATTAAGTAATTACTTAAGTTAATTAATCCGGTTAATTAAATAAATTAACTAATTAAGTTTAATTAAACTATAGTTAATTTAACTTAATCCTAATTAACAATTAGAGGATGGCAGGTGGGCCCCCCTTGGACCCACATGTGAGGGTTGACTCAGTCAACCTTGTTGGTGATAGCGTCGGCATGACATCATGCGATGTCATAAATACAATTCGAAATTAATTAAATAATTAATTAAAATTCAGAAATTAATAAAATCTTTTATAAATCATATCTTTTAATCCGTAATCCGGATTAAAATATTTTCAACATGAAAGTTGCTCGGAGCGATGAGGCGAATCCGGATCGCGATCGTTAAATCCGCCACACAACCTAACCTATCGAACCTGCAAACTTCCTCTCCGGTTCATCATCGTGAGGCGTCGGAAGGGAAAACTTTCTGGATGTTTCCCCTTAGCGATGTCGCCTAGTGCTACGTTAGAACACGTCTAGCTCGTATGTTGTCTGTTATGCACTTGCCTGCTATGTATTTACTGTTTCTTCCCCCTCTTCTCTCCGGTGACCCAGAGACCGATCTTGATGTCCTGTGATCGACTCGTCACCGGACCCCTCTCTCTTGCCGAGCAACGAGGCAACCCCCCCCTTGATCACGAGATATAGCCTACTCTTGTCTTCCTTGCTTGCATTAGAGTAGTATAGCCTATTCTTGTTTTGAGATACTCTATCTTTGTTGCATAGCTTTGTCCTTGTAACCATTGTTACCTTACCGCAATCCTATATGCTTAGTATAGGATGCTAGTACTTTCATCTGTGGCCCTACATTCTTGTCCGTCTGCCGTGCTATACTATCGGGCCGTGATCACTCGGGAGGTGATCACGGTATATCTATATACTTTACACTATTACATTACAGGTGAATCTTTGTTAGGAGATGGGGCTGAAAGGATGGTGGCTCCATCCCGGTAGAGGTGGGCACAGGTTCCAGCGACCCCATTTGTTACTTTGAGGCGGAGGCGGCAGGGCAGGTTGAGACCGCCTAGGAGAGAGGTGGGCTTTGGCCTGTTCGGCGTTCAGCGATTACTGCTGCAACAGCGAGGTCTTGGTATTTGATCTGGGTGGCTCTGAGCTTATCGCACTAACCATCTGGCGGGAGTAGTTATGGGTATCCGGCGTCGTGGTATCGGCGAGAAATGCCAGGAGCGTCGGTGACGGCGGCCTTGGCCGGATTGATTGGAGCACTGATGGGCTGAATGCACCTTCCGGCGCATAGCGTGCAGGTGTGCTTTCGAGCGATGGGCCCGGACCCTGGCGGCAGGTTTGAACCGGCGTGTTGGCCTCTCTGTTGTGCCTAGGTGGGGCTGCGGCGTGTTGATCTTCTGGCGGCGGGCATGACCCGGAAAGTGTGTCCGGCCAAATGGGATCAAGCGTCTGGGTAGATGGTGCACCCTGCGGTGATTAATCTATTCGGATAGCCGTGATCTTGATAACAGGGCGACTTGGAGTTGTACCTTGAGCTTATGACAACTAGAACGGATGCTTGATAAAACACACCCTTCCAAGTGCGGATACAACGGTGGTCGCTCTCGCTCGGGGTTATGGCGAGATTGCGGGTAGGATTATTGCTATATGTTGTTACTTGGAGGACTTCCGTTGTCCTCTTACATCCGTGCAAGACCGGAGTCCGAAGCATAGTCTTCGTTAAGACTAGCTATCCCCTCTTATTACGGCATTCTGATTCAGTCCTTGATATGGCCTTTACACATATATCCATGCATATGTAGTGTAGCTCCTTGCTTGCGAGTACTTTGGATGAGTACTCACGGTTGCCTTGTTCCCCTTTTCCCCTATCTCTACTCAATTGCTGCAACCAGGGCGATGGAGCCAGGAGCTAGGCATACCGTCGATGGCGACTACTACTCGGGCGCCTACTACTACGTGCAGCCAGCGGCGGCGACCGAGGAGTGACCTAGGAGGATCGAGCGGGAGGCACTGCTCCTCTTCGATCTGTATCCCGGTTTGTGCTAGCCATCTTATGGCAACTTGTTTAACTTATATGCGTACTCAGATATTGTTGCTTCCGGTGACTCGTCTATGATCGAGCACTTGTATTCGAGCCCTCGAGCCCCTGGCTTGTATTATGATGCTTGTATGACTTATTTTATTTGTAGAGTTGTGTTGTGATATCTTCCGTGAGTCCTTGATCTTGATCGTACACATTTGCGTGCATGATTAGTGTCTGATCGAATCGGCGTCACAGATTGATATCGAGCCATTTGCTGTAGGAATCCTTTCCAACTCCTTGGCGAAGTCGAGTCTAGACATTGCAAAACTTTTACTAACATGGTTGTGTGTTCTATGGGCTGCATCGCCATTAAGGTGGTATTAGGATCTTTTACTCCTCGATCTTTACTCGGGATTCGAACTCTCTTCTATTCGGGTTAAATGATTTTGTTAAAAACAACACTAACTTTAGGTTCTAAGTACTTTCTCCCGGAGAGCCCCTCACTTCAGATGATCGGCTGCTAATCAGAAGATTCCGAAGATACTCTCTGATGTTCTCTCGAGACCTTGTGCTCATCACTTATGCTATTCCTGACCACCGATAAATCCGTATGGATTACTGCTTACCTTGCCATTCATACGATCACCCCATTGATCTTGTTATTACAAGATACCCCGAAGTTTTCTCTATTGATCCGAGAATACTTTTGTGCCTACTGCCTAGCAGTTCTTTGCCACATGAATACCCCTTCAAATAAATCCTCGCACTTGTCGAGTATCCGCTCATTCCCTGTTGTTCATGTGTTACACAAATTCTTCAAAATACTATTCGATCTCCGAGAATCCTCTGGAGCCTTTGGCTCTCGAAATTCTTGCTTGCTTACATTATGGTTAATCCCATAAGTCTCGTAGTCATATTGACATTTCTTGTCATTATCATTTTGAGTCTGTTGACTCAATATGTTTCTGAACACCATAATCATCATTGATCCTTATAAATTACCTTTACGGCTGAGCTGCCATTCTTTCAAGCTGGAATTGGTTCTCGACCAATCCTAGTGTAGATTGATTGTACCCTAAGGCTATTCAACTTATCCATCCCTAATCGAGCATTGCTTGACCCTTGAATTAGAATGATAATTCCTTTGCATTTGACAATGGAGTTAGTCAGTTGTTTCTATAATCGACCTCCTTGCATTCTTCTTCCTCTAGTTAAATCTTGGTGCTCACGTCAGATCCCTTGTGGACCGCCATATCCACTGTTGGATTATTATCTGTCAGTGTCCTTCATAATTAATCACCTTGTGAGTTCCCTCTCCGATACATATTGCCTTTGGTAAATTGTATCCTTCCTTTTTGCCAACCATGCTCCGCTTTCGAGCTGGTGGTATTTACTATTGAAGCTTGAGGTATATGTTTCCATGATACCCTGCCGGGTTGAACCTATGCCCTCCTTAATATGTGTGAACTCGAAAGTTTTCACGAATATTACTCTTACGGTGCTTAGCGGATATAATCTCAACCCTGCAACTTCCTCGAGCGTGAGAAGTGAATGAAAGGTTTTGCATTGGAGAAGTGGGAGTCGACCTTGAACTTGTGTTCATGCCCATGGACGATGTATATCTTATCATTAAAGCTTCTCTTAAATGAATTATTCTTTGGTATAAGTTCATCTTATATCTAGGATCTGGCCTTTTGCAATAAGTGGTTACGACCATGATTGTTCTTCTTCGATCTCATACCTCGGACAATTTAAAACAATTGTCTTCTATGGATCAATACACCAGTCCAACCTTTACTTGATCTTGTACCGATATTACCCTACATTATCTCGGGATTATCATGGAACTACATAACTTCTTATGAGTTCTTCATCAAGTGCTACCTTCCCACTGATTCCAATTTTTCACGGGCTCTGAGTTATTAAACACTCAAAGACACCGATAACTGAACCGAGTCCGCACTACGGTTCAACAACCCTTCAGTAAGACTCTATGAGTACGAGTTTGTATCCGATCACGCCATTCCTAGCCTGTTTGGCTATATCATTGCCGTGATGATTCCAACTGTGCTACCTGGTCCTTAATTCTCGGAGCACCACCATGCGACGATAGCTAAGCTTACGTCGATTTTTCTCGTCATCCCCTTTCACCTTAAACAACAAACTTGAGTTAGAGTTTATGTCGTAACCGTGGTTCCAATAACCTTCCGCTTCATCGTTCGTTTGACTTGATGTCATCGTCGATTGATTACCTCTGCATGAAATCTCTCGACAATTGTGTCGTGATCATCATCAACCTTATGAGCTCTTCCAGGAATTCAATTGAATTCATGATGGGTAATAGCATCCTTGCCCCTCGATGATTCCTGTTCTCATCGACCACTTTATTGCCTTCCGTTCAACACAAGTTGTCCGTGTTTTGTGAGAGCCTTGAGATCCCTGCTACCCAGCAGTTGATCTTCCTTACCTCGGAAGTATTACCAACTCCTTTTGTCAAGGATGTGGTGAGAATTTCACCACCTCTTAAGAATTCTTGATATTATAATACTTCATGCCATCTTCGTTCATTCCTTGGCCCCATATTGTTTCAACCGGAATACCGACAATTGAGCTATGACGTGTGAATTCAAAACTTCTAGCAAGCCTCTTGCTTTGAAGTGAAATTCTTAGACTATTGATTATTGAATCACCATTCAGGCGTTGGTCGTGCAACCCACCCATAATTGGGTTCACCTTTCAATCAATGTTTAATTGAGTATGCTTTCCTCGAGCATACATCATTATACCATTGAGCTGACAAATGTTATCTCCTTGTTCTTAATCGTAGAAATCCATCTTTTGGGAATCTCGGTGAATTACCGTTGAGTTCACGGACACCTCCTTGTCCTCTCCTTGGGTTAACGATGGACTCTTGATAGCGAAATCACTACATAGTTCATTTCCCGAGAATCTTACAATGTCATCTCGTCAATTTGAGTTACACCTTTTCTTCCCGGGTATCCTAAGTCGAGGTATCCGACACAATCAGATCTAGATCTCGGTCGGATATGATGGTTGGGACAACTTTCAAGAGTTATGATGTTGATCCTTTGATGACCCGGTAGCATGATGTCATACTAGCACCCCGGCTGGAGGACCTATCATTATACTTGTGACGCCCTCGATTCAATCGTACACTAATCATGCTGCGCAAATGTATGCGATCAAGATCAGAGACTCACAGGAAGATATCACAACACAACTCTACAAATAAAATAAGTCATACAAGCATCATAATACAAGCCGGGGGCCTCGAGGGCTCGAATACAAGTGCTCGATCATAGGCAGTCGTGGAAGCAACAATATCTGATCTGAGACATAAGTTAAACAAGGTGCCATAAGATGGCTAGCACAAAGCTAGGATCTGAGATCGAAGAGAGGCAGGCCTCCTGCACAGGATCCTCCTAGGTCACTCTGGTAAATCGTCGTGGGCTGCTGCGTAGTAGTAAGCGCCTCCGAGTAGTAGTAAATCGTGGCGGTGGCGTCGACTCACAGGCTCCATCATGCGATTGCAGCAATCGAGTAGAGATAGGGAAAAAGGGGAACAAGGCAACCGTGAGTACTCATCCAAAGTACTACATAAACGAAACTACACTACATATGCATGGATATATGTGTAAAGCCATATCGAGTGGACTGAAGCTGCGAGAATGCAGAATAAGAGGGAAAGCTAGTCTTAGACGAAGACTAAACCAGGACACTGTCTTGCAGAGACGAGAAGAGGACAACGGAAGTCCTCAAGTAACATCATATAGCAATAATCCTACCGGCAATCCCTGCTCATATCCACTGGCGAAGCGACCACGGTTATATCGGCACTTGGAAGGTGTGTTTTATCAAGTATCCGGTTCTAGTTGTCATAAGCTCAAGGTACAACTCCAAGTCGTCCTGTTACGAAGATCACGGCTATCCGAATAGATTAACTTCCCTGCGGTGCACCAACTTACCCAACAGCAGTCATTTGGCGGACACACTTTCCGGGGTCATGCCCGACGCGTAAGATCAACACGTCGCAGCCCACCTAGGCTGTGAGAGGCCAGCCGCGGTCTAAACCTAAGCGCGCAGAAGTGCAGGCCCATCGCCTACACACACTGCTGCGTTGCGAGGCGGGCGGAAGCAGACCTAGCCTAGCAGGCGTTCCAGTCCAATCCGTGTAGCGCGCTCCGTCGTGACGTCTGAAGTGCCGGTGATACCACGGCCGGGATACCCATAACTACTCCAGCGTAGATGGTTAGTGCGTATAAGCTTCGTAGCCAACCCAGATCAAATACCAAGACCTCGTTAAGGCGTGTTAAGTAACCCATGAGCGCCGAACAGGCCAGGCCCACCTCTCTCCTGGCGGTCTCAACCTGCCACGCTCGCATACAATGATCCACTCATGGGTGCTCCATCGGCCGACCGACTTTAGTCTCACATGTATCATGTATAAGTATATAGTATATACCCGTGATCAACTCCGAGTGATCACGGCCCGATAATATGTACGGCACACAGACAAGTATGTAGGGCCACAGATGAAAGAACTAGCATCCTATACTAAGCATATAGGATTGCGGGTAAAGGTAACAACGAAGTTACAAGGACAGGCTATGCAGCGGTATAGGAGTATCAAAGCAGTAACATGCTCGCTACTCTAATGCAAGCGAGTGTAGTTAAGTGGCGATATCCCAGTGATCAAGGGGCTTGCCTGGTTGCTCTGGCAAAAGAGAGAGAAGTCGTCGACCTTGTGGTCGAACTGTCTGCGTCGTCGCCGGCATGAGTCAAGGCGGGAGAAGGCGCCGAGCAGGGGAGGAAGGGCCTTGAGGCTCGGGGCTCGGTGGCGCCAGCGTCAGCCGGCAAAGTCGCCAGACAGAGAGAAGGGAGAGGGGCACAGTGGCAGTCTGAGCAGACGCCCGAACCCTGGGCGGATCCGGCAGGGAGAGAGGAGGGTCGGGGAGGGCGTCGGTCTGTGGGACGGCGCAGAGCAGGGAAGCCGGAGGGGACGGAGGAGGCGCCGTTCGCAGTGGTGGCGGAGCAGACGCCAGACAGGGGGAAGGAGGAGGAGGGGGCTCTCCTGGCCAGGGGGGGCAGGGCCTCGACGGTGGGCTCGGTGGAGGTCAGGGCAGGCCAGTGAGGAGGGCAGAGGCGTTCCGTGAGGCGGGCAGCCCGGACCATGATGTGATCGCCGGGCTCGGTGGTGGAGGGGGAGGAGGAGTTCAGGCGTGGAGGAGGAGGGAGGACCCGAGCGGCGGGGCCAGCGGGGATCGTGAGGTGGATCGCCCGGGGAGGTGGTCAGTGGTCTCCTGCCCGATCTGGATCGGAGTCGGGGCGTGAGGAGGGGAGGCGGGGAAGAGTGGGGGCGGTGGCTAGGGTTAGCCACCGGTGAAGGAGTCTAGTGGGGCGGCTGGGCGGTGGGCGGCCAGGGGAAGGGGGGGATGGGCCAAGGGAGAGTGGGGAGGGGCGGCTGGCTGGGCGGTGGGGGTTATTCCCCGATTTTATTTTCTTTTCTTTTCCTTTTCTTATTTTTCTCTTTTCTGTTTTGGTTTATTTAAATTGTTTGGCATTTTGTAAATACTAGTACCCACCAATATTAGGTTAGGCATTTTAGAAAACCCCGAACATTTTAGAATTAGATTTGAAACCCTTTTTATCGTTTGTTTTATTTTAATTTTGTTTTGAGCGGTTCGAATTAACGAAAAGTTAATTAACATAACGAGGGATTCTTGTTGCATAACCATCCGGCGTTACAAATCTCCTCCACTACAAGAAATCTCGTCCGAGATTTAGGAGGTAGAAGGAAAAGTGCGGGATATTCATCTCGTAAGCGATCCTCGCGTTCCCGGTGGCTTCATCTTGAGTGATTCGACCCTTTGGACTTTGAGAATTTGATCGCCTTCGGCGTGTGCGGCGTTCAGCAGTCGAGAATGCGGACGGATGCTCTTTATAGGAGAGGTCTGTTGCAATTCGAGCACTTCATGGTCCTTTGCTCGGATTGGGTCCTTGAAGCAGCGTCGGAGTTGGGACACGTGGAACACATCGTGAACACGAGAAAGGTTCGACGGAAGCTCAGATTGATAAGCCACTTTTCCGCCTTTCGAGAATAGTGAAAGGGCCAATATAGCGGAGCTAACGCCCTTGATCCGAGCGGTGAGCACCCTTCATTGGTGTAGCGAAGATAGGCCTTTTCGCGAGTTGATAGACCATGTCCTTGTGATAGCGGTCATAATTACTCTTTTGGCCTGGTTGAGCAGTCTTGAGATTCTCGCGAATAATGCGGACTTGTTCTTGACATGTTGGATAATATCCGGACGAAGAGTGGGCGTTCCCGATTTGACCAGTTCGAGAGGGTTGGCACTTTCGTCCATATAACACCGAAGGGGCCATCTTGAGACTAAGCAGTAGCTATTATTATAAGAGAACTCAGCATCGGGAGATTCCTCCCATTTCTTGCGAAGAAGCGACACAAGCTCGAAGCATGTCTTGAGAATTTGGTTGACACGTTCAACTTGCCCTTGAGACTACGGATGAAAGCGATCTTGAAAGATAAATGAGTCCCCATAGCTTCTTGAAAACTTGCCCAGAATCTTGAAGTGAATAAGCTGCCACGGTCGAGGCGATAACGGTGGAATACCGTGAAGTGAAACAATTCTGGACATATAGAGCGTTGCAAGCTGGCTAGCGGTGATCGTTTCTTTGACCGCCGGAAAATGTGCAACTTTAGAAAGCGGTCAATGGCGACAAGAATAGCATCATTACCTTTCTGCGATTTGGGAAATCCGGTGGCGAAGTCCATTTCAACATGGTCCCATTTCCATTCGGGAATAGAGATAGGCTGCGAGTTCCGGCGGGCCTTTGATGTTACTGCTTTGATACCACGGCAAGCGTCACACTCGAAACATAGCGAGCAATGTCTTGCTTCATATTAGACCACGAATCTCGGCGAATGTCTTGATACATCTTTGTACTGCCGGGATGGATACATAGAGGCGTATCATGAGCTTCTTGCATAACCTTGAGTCATATTCAGGTTGTCCTTCTTACAAGGCACCACTAAGCGGCCTTTGAAGTACAAAGGCGCCATCATCGACAATAGTGAAGGAGGATTTCCTTTCTGACGTCTTGTTTAAGCTTGTAGACCTCGAGTCAAATCCTGCATTGTCTTTATGGTGCCCAAGATATCGGGTTCAACAGCCCGGGTAAAGAGGAACCACAGGGAACAACACGGAGATTCATCTTGCGGAACTCGGAGGAGGGCGAAGTGCACGGAGGAACAATATGGAGGTTCAGCTGCTGAATTCTTCAACAAGTGAGGCTGAACTTTGTGAACTGAAGGTGGTTCTTGATGAGACTTGCGGCTCAAGGCATCAGCCATTACATTAGCCTTGCTGGCGTATAGGAAATACCCAAATCAAAGTCTGCAGCATCTCCATCCATCTCTGGCAGCGGAGGTTCAGGTCTGGTGAGTAAGCAGATACTTCAGACTTTGGTGGTCGATGTAGATCTACATAAAGATTACCGAGAAGGTAATGTCGCCTTTGCTTTAAGCGCATGAATAATGAGCAACAAGTTCGAGGTCATGAGCTGGGTAGTTCTCCTCGTGAGGCATAGCTGTCGAGAGGCATAAGCAACCACCTTGCGCTCTTGCATTAGGACACCGCCTAAACCTTGGCGAGATGCGTCGCGATAAATGCGAAGTCCTTCTTAGTATCGGGAGGAGCTAACCTTGGGCGGTTGTCAACTTGTCTTTGAGTGCTGGAAACTTTCGACACTTATCATCCATTGGAACTTGGCCTTTATGCAATAGATTAGTCGAGGCTGGCAATCTTGGAGAAGTTCTCGACGAATCGGCGGCAATAGCTGGCGAGACGAAAACTTCGACTTATGCGTTCTTGGAGGTCAATCGAGAATAGCCTGAACTCGTTCGGGGTTGGCAACAATACCATCCTTAGAGATGACATGTCCAAGGTAGGTTACTTGGGAAGCCAGAATTCACACTTGGAGAACTTGGCATAGAGTTGATGCTCTCGTAGCTTTTCCGGCACAAAGGCGAAGATGTTCAGCATGTTCTTCTTCATTCTTGGAATAGATCAGGATATCATCCGGATAAACCACGACGAACTTGTCGAGGTAATCCATGAATATATAGTTCATCGGAGAGAGAAAGTGGCTGGAGCATTGGTTAAGCCGAAAGACATGGCGGTGTACTCGTATGAACCATAACGAGTCACAAATGCGGTCTTGGGATATCCTCCTCGCGAACACGGATCTGGTGGTAACCCAACCTCAAGTCGAGTTTGAGAACAAGCGAACCAGCCGAGTTGATCATAAAGATCATTGATCCGAGGAAGAGGATACTTATTACGAATGGTAGCTTGATTTATAGGGGCGGTAGTCTTGGACCAATCGGTTTGTCCCATCCTTCTTCTTGACAAAGAAGGTGCTCCCCAAGGAGAGCAACTTGGCGAATGAAACCGCTTTGAAGAGATTTGTCGATTTCCTCCTTTAGTTCAAGGAGTTCATCGGCGGCATCTTGTAGGGCAACAGCTATAGGAGTGGTGCACGGTTTCAAGTCGATGGCCAATTCGACAGCCCTAGCGAGGAATCCTGGAAGTTCTTGGGAAAGGCGTCTTGGAAATGCATAAGCAGCGAGGAATGTTTTCAATTCCCTCGAGTGGTGCGGCGTTCAATGCATTCAATGCATAGAGCCTTGCCTCGGCATTTTGAACCAGACGAGCATTGTAGCTTACGATTTCATCAGAAGGGTGCAGCAGATGGACGGTCTTAGTGGCGCAAGCGATTGGCGCCGTATCGCTTTCAACAATCCATCCCAAAATGAGGTCGATGCTACAAGACTTTAGCGATAGGAGAGACAAGAATTCCATCCCGATTTCAGCAGGGGCGTCGTTGCAAATCATGGAAGTCCGACATTGGCCCATGAGGGTGTGTACTAATAGTGAAGCATTCATGTCTTCACTTTTAATGCCATGCATGAATGCAAAATCTTGAGACATGAATGAATCGATGCTCTGAATCGAATAAAGCAGATCTGAGTACTGAATTTCTGAGTGTACCCATCACGATGGCAGGCTGGTCTTGAGCCGTTCGGATCAACGTGGTTGGCTGAGCTTGCCCATAAGACTTGCCGGTGTTGTTGCGGTTCTGGTTGTTTCCACGGCCAGCTCTTTGGAAGGGCCAGTGATTACAGTTACGGTTGCATTCTCTATGCGGTGCCTGGCTGTCCTTTGAAGCACAAACCATTATTGGGAGTGGGAGCAGGGCTTGGGGTGGTGGGCTGGAAGCTTGGCTGCTTAGTTGTGGCGGAGCGAGGTGTAGCATAGTTCTGCTTTGAAGCGAAGCATTGGCTGGTACATCTTGTTGGGAATCCATATCTTGCAACCTGCGAGGGCGGGCCGAAGATGAGCCCGTGTCGCAGTTGCGCTGTTAGAGCTCTGGTATTCCTGCGGACCAGTTTCGACATTGATAGCTTTGTTCACCAAGGTGGCGAAATCAGCAAAAGTCGTGCACTAGAAGTGCGAGCTTGATGTCGACTTGAAGTCCGTCACGGAACTTCTCTGTCTGCGTGCATCGGTTGCAATATCCTCTTGACATAGCGAGACAAGTCCAGAACTCTCTGATAAACTTCATGATCTTGTTGCCTTGGGTGAGGTTGCGGAACTCACGCTTCTTCGGTCCATGACCCCTTGAGGATGAAGCGGGCACGGAAGGCAACACGGAAGTCTGGCGGTGATGAGTGTTCCAAGCTGGCGAGTAAGGCGGTGGCTGTCCCACCATTGAGCTGCGGGTCCCTTCAAGAAGAAGAAAGCAAAGGTGACATAGCTGGCGGGGCTACATCAGCGGACTCCATCTCATAGGTGATGTCACGGGCAGATCCATCGACATCCGAGGCTGAGTTGAGCTGCGGTAAATGCTGGGGTTGAGCGTATGAATTCCTGCAGAGTTGTTCCGTTTGGGTCTTTGGTTCATATTGGGCGAGGCTGAGCCATCATATTCTCCATGGTGGCGATTCATCTCAAGCTGTTGGACCATACCAGCCATGTACTCGGCGGTGGTGGGAAGTTGGCACCACGACCACGACCTGCTGGCCTAACCATCTGCTATTATATAACGAGGGTAGTTCAGCATTTGAGAAATTAAGCAAGAGAGAGAATCATTCATGATGAAACATGCATAATGAAAGCAGCATGATGGGAACTACATAGTAGTTGGCATATCTTACAAAGGAATCATGCATAGAGTTGATACATAGAGTCGATTACATAGACTACTACATCATAGGCGGCACGAGGCTCATGGCGAATACATCAAATGCTAACAAGCAAGTCTACATCAGTCCCAGCGATGCTGCGGAGGTAGCTGTAGCACTGAAAGCTGGTAGTGCGGCGGTGGATAGTCCTCTCGTCGGTGACACAGGGCCCGCGGATACTCGGTGCTGAATCCGGCGTCAGGTGGCGAGGAAGGGGCCAAGTGCGGGAGAGTAGCCTCCCGTCGGCCAACCGACACCTGGGCATCACGGTCTGGCGGGGTAGATCGCGAGCGGCAGCTCTCCGGATCGGACAAAGGGGTGCATCAGCGTCGGAGCCGGTAGAGTCTTGACGGGTGATGTACAACTTCGTGGCGAAAAGAGCTCGGTTAGCTCGATCCAGCCCATCGGCATGCAGAACAAAGTTACGATGGTGGAAGGCTCTCTGGTAGCGATGGTGTAGGCAGCGTGTAGTAACCCTCCTCACCAACATCGAGGCCGCGATAGCAATGTGCACGAAGGGGAGGTGTCAACTCTCGATACTCGCGCGAAGGCGTGTCGGTGCAGCATAAGCAACATCGTGGACTGCCATATCGATGGTCACTCCAACACCATGTGCGGTGTGCAGCACGATAGTGGACTCATACTCCGAGAGTAGAGGTGGGCGATGGCGCAGTACTGCTCCTGGTTGTAGTCTGGTACTCCTCATAGGCGGTGTACTCGGGGTGCAGCGATAACCGGATAGGTCATCATCTCGGCTAGCACATGAGGTGATCGAGCACCAATAACCGTCGTGTGGCGCCACGACCTGCCTCGTGGGTTCCATCTGAAAACAAAGGCGTTTCAAAGGAGTCAAATGACAGGGTGGAAATTGTTCAAATACAATTCCAAAAACAACTAAGGCTATATCCATCTTGGGGTGAATGCGGTCACGGGATCCTAGTGATAGTTAGTAAAATCGTTTAACTTGGGAGTAGTAGAAGAGTTTAGAGTCCCGAGTAAAGGTCGAGGTAAAAGATCCTAGTACCACCCGATGGCGGCGTGGGCCGTAAAGGCACACAGCCAAGTTAGTAAAAGTTTTGCAATGTCTAGACTCGACTTGGCCAAGGAGTGTGGAAGGGATTCCTCTGAGGCGATCGGCTCGATACCAACTTGTGCGCCCTCGATTCAATCGTACACTAATCATGCGCAAATGTATGCGATCAAGATCAAGACTCACGGGAAGATATCACAACACAACTCTACAAATAAAATAAGTCATACAAGCATCATAATACAAGCCGGGGGCCTCGAGGCTCGAATACAAGTGCTTTCGATCATAGGCGAGTCAGTGGAAGCAACAATATCTGAAATCAGACATAAGTTAAACAAGGTGCCATAAGATGGCTAGCACAAAGCCAGGATCTGAGATCGAAGAGGAGCAGGCCTCACACTGCAGGATCCTCCTAGGTCACTCTGGTGCGTAAATCGGTGGGCTGCGTAGTAATGGCGCCTCGAGTAGTAGTAAATGCGTAGGCGGTGGCGTCGACTCACAGGCTCCATCGTCGATAGCACAATCGAGTAGAGATAGGGAAAAAGGGAACAAGGCAACGTGAGTACTCATCCAAAGTACTACTTAAACAAGGAACTACACTACATATGCATGGATATATGTGTAAAGCCATATCGATGGACTGGCTGCTGAGAATGCGAGAATAAGAGAAGCTAGTCTTGAAGACTAAACACGGACACTGTCTTGCAGCAGACGAAGAGGACAACGGAAGTCCTCAAGTAACATCATATAGCAATAATCCTACCCGGCAATCCCTGCTCATATCCACGGCGAGAAGCGACCACGGTTATGTCGGCACTTGGAAGGTGTGTTTTATCAAGTATCCGGTTCTAGTTGTCATAAGCTCAAGGTACAACTCAAGTCGTCCTGTTACCGAAGATCACGGCTATCGAATAGATTAACTTCCTGCGAGGGTGCACCATCTTACCCAACACGCTTGTCCCATTTGGCGGACACACTTTCGGGGTCATGCCCGACAGCGTAAGATCAACACGTCGCAGCCCACCTAAACTGTGAGAGGCCAACCGCCGGTCTAAACCTAAGCGCAGCAGTGCAGGCCCATCCATAACACACACCTGCGTTCTGCGCGGCGGCAGGCAGACCTAGCCTAACGAGGCGTTCGAGTCCAATCCGGCGCGCGCTCGTCGTGTTGACGTCTGAAGTGCCGGTGATACCACGACGCGGGATACCCATAACTACTCCAGCGTAGATGGTTAGTGCGTATAAGCTCGTAGCCAACCCAGATCAAATACCAAGACCTCGTTAAGCGTGTTAAGTAACGCGAGCCCGAACAGGCAGGCCCACCTCTCTCCTAGGCGGTCTCAACCTGCTACAACCGCTCCGCCACAATGATCCACTGCGGGTGCTCCATCAGCCGACCCGACTTTAGTCTCACATGTATCATGTATAAGTATATAGTATATACCGTGATCAACTCCCGAGTGATCACGGCCCGATATATGTACGACACACGGAGACAAGTATGTAGGGCCGCAGATGAAAGAACTAGCATCCTATACTAAGCATATAGGATTGCGGGTAAAGGTAACAACAGAAGTTACAAGGACAGAGCTATGCGGCGGTATAGGAGTATCGAAAGCAGTAACATACTCGCTACTCTAATGCAGCAGTGTAGTTAAGAGTAAGCGATATCTGGTGATCAAGGGGGCTTGCTGGTTGCTCACAGCAAGAGAGAGGTCGTCAACTTTGTAGTCGAACGAGGCGTAGCGTCGTCCGACGAGTCGGAAGCGCCCGGAGAAGGCGCCAACAGGGGAAGGGAAGAGGCTCGGGGGCTCGAAGTGGCCTTGTTGTCGCCAAGGTCGCCAGACAGAGGAAGGGGAAGGGGGCTACGGTGGCAGAGCGGCAGACGCCCGAGCCGCAGGCGGATCAGGGGAAGAGGAGGGGTCGGGGGAGGCGCGTCGGTCTGTGGCCAGCAGGCCGGGGAGCCGGAGGGGGGTGGAGGGAGGCAGGCAGGCGGACATGATGTGATCGCCGGAGCTCGGTGGGGCGTGAGGAGGAGGAGGAGTTCAGGCGTGGAGGAGGAGGGAGGACCCGGGCGGGGGCCAGCGGGGATCGGCGGAGGTGGATCGCATGACGGGAAGTGGTCGGTGGTCTCCTGCCCGATCTGGATCGAGGTCGGGAGGGAGCTGAGCGAGGCCTTGAGGGGAAGAGTGGGGGCGGTGGCTAGGGTTATGCCTGGGTGAGAGAGATCTAGTGGGGGCTGGTGGGCAGTGGGCGGCCAGAGAAGGGGGGATGGGCCAAGGGAGAGTGGGAGGGGCCGGTGGTGGGCGGTGGGAGGTATTCCCCCCCAGGTTTATTTTCTTTTCTTTTCCTTTCTTATTTTCTCTTTTCTGTTTTGGTTTATTTAAATTGTTTGGCATTTTGTAAATACTAGTGCACCCACCAATATTAGGTTAGGCATTTTAGAAAACCCGGAACATTTTAGAATTAGATTTGAAACCCTTTTATCGTTTGTTTTATTTTAATTTTGTTTTTGAGCGGTTCGAATTAACGAAAAGTTAATTAACATAACCGGGATTCTTGTTGCATAACCATCCGGCGTTACAAATCTCCTCCACTACAAGAAATCTCGTCCGAGATTTAGGAGGTAGAAGGAAAGAGTGCGGGATATTCATCTCGTAAGCGATCCTCGCGTTCCCGGTGGCTTCATCTTGAGTGATTCGACCCTTTGGACTTTGAGAATTTGATCGCCTTCGGGTGCGGCGTTCAGACAGTGAGAATGCGGACGGATGCTCTTTATAGGAGAGGTCTGTTGCAATTCGAGCACTTCATGGTCCTTTGCTCGGATTGGGTCCTTGAAGCAGCGTCGGAGTTGGGACACGTGGAACACATCGTGAACACGAGAAAGGTTCGACGGAGCTCCGATTGATAAGCCACTTTTCCGCCTTTCGAGAATAGTGAAAGGGCCAATATAGCGAGCGCTAACTTGCCCTTGATCCGGCGGTGAGCACCCTTCATTGGTGTAGCGAAGATAGGCCTTTTCGCGAGTTGATAGACCATGTCTTTGTGATAGCGGTCATAATTACTCTTTTGTGCGGTGGCAGTCTTGAGATTCTCGCGAATAATGCGGACTTGTTCTTGACATGTTGGATAATATCCGGACGAAGAGTGGGCGTTCCCGATTTCGACCAGTTCGGAGGGTTCGGCACTTTCGTCCATATAACACCGAAGGGCCATCTTGAGACTAGCTTGATAGCTATTATTATAGAGAACTCAGCATCGGGAAGATTCCTCCATTTCTTGCGAAGGAAGCGACACAAGCTCGAAGCATGTCTTGAGAATTTGGTTGACACGTTCAACTTGCCCTTGAGACTGCGGATGAAAGCGATCTTGAAAGATAAATGAGTCCCCATAGCTTCTTGAAAACTTGCCCGAATCTTGAAGTGAATAAGCTGCCACGGTCGAGCTGATAACCAGTGGAATACCGTGAAGTGAAACAATTCGGACATATAGAGCGTTGCAAGCTGGCTAGCGATGATCGTTTCTTTGACCGCCGAAAATGTGCAACTTTAGAAAGCGGTCAATGGCGACAAGAATAGCATCATTACCTTTCTGCGATTTGGGAAATCCGGTGTGAAGTCCATTTCAACATGGTCCCATTTCCATTCGGGAATAGAGATAGGCTGCGAGTTCAGCGGGCCTTTGATGTTCTGCTTTGATCTGACGGCAAGCGTCACACTCGAAACATAGCGAGCAATGTCTTGCTTCATATTAGACCACGGAATCTCGGCGAATGTCTTGATACATCTTTGTACTGCGGGGATGGATACATAGAGGCGTATCATGAGCTTCTTGCATAACCTTCGAGTCATATCAGGTTGTCCTTCTTACAAGGCACCACTAAGCGGCCTTTGAAGTACAAAGGCGCCATCATCAATAATAGTGAAGGAGGAGGATTTCCTTTCTGACGTCTTGTTTAAGCTTGTAGACCTCGAGTCAAATCCTGCATTGTCTTTATGGTGCCCAAGAGATCGGGTTCAACAGCCGAGGGTAAAGAGGAACCTGAGGGAACAACACGGAGATTCATCTTGCGGAACTCCGGAGGAGGGCGAAGTGCGGAGGAACAATATGGAGTTCAGACTGCTGAATTCTTCAACAAGTGAGGCTGAACTTTGTGAACTGAAGGTGGTTGCTGATAAGACTTGCGGCTCAAGGCATCAGCCATTACATTAGCCTTGCTGGCGTATAGGAAATACCCAAATCAAAGTCTGCACAACAGTCTCCATCCATCTCTGCTTGCGGAGGTTCAGGTCTGGCTGAGTGCAGATACTTCAGACTTTGGTGGTCGGTGTAGATCTATAGCGATTACCGAGAAGGTAATGTCAAGCCTTTGCTTTAGCGCATGAATAATGACAGCAAGTTCGAGGTCATGAACTGGGTAGTTCTCCTCGTGAGGTATAGCTGTCGAGAGGCATAAGCAACCACTTAGCTCTTGCATTAGGACACCGCCCAAACCTTGGCGAGATGCGTCGCGATAAATAGCGAAGTCCTTCTTAGTATCGGGAGGAGCTAACCTTTGGGGCGGTTGTCAACTTGTCTTTGAGTGCTGGAAACTTTCGACACTTATCATCCATTGGAACTTAGCGCCTTTATGCAATAGATTAGTCGGAGGCTGGCAATCTTGGAGAAGTTCTCGACGAATCGGCGGCAATAGTGGCGAGACCGAAAACCGACTTATGCGTTCTTGGAGGTCAATCGAGAATAGCTGAACTCGTTCGGGGTTGGCAACAATACCATCCTTAGAGATGACATGTCCAAGGTAGCTTGTATTCGAGCCCTCGGGCCCACAGCTTGTATTATGATGCTTGTATGACTTATTTTATTTGTAGAGTTGTGTTGATATCTTCCATTGAGTCCTTGATCTTGATCGTACACATTTCGTGCATGATTAGTGTCTGCGATCGGATCGGCGTCCAGATTGATATCGAGCCATTTGCTGTAGGAATCCCCTTTCCAACTCCTTGGCGAGTCGAGTCTAGAACATTGCAAAACTTTTACTAACATGGTTGTGTGTTCTATGGGCTGCATCGCCCATTAGGTGGTATTAGGATCTTTTACTCCTCGATCTTTACTGCGGGATTACGAACTCTCTTCTATTCGGGTTAAATGATTTTGTTAAAAACAACACTAACTTTAGGTTCTACTTGAAGTACTTTCTCCGGAGGCCCCTCGCCCGGATGATCGGTGCCTAATCGGAAGATTCGAAGATACTCTACGATGTTCTCTCGAGACCTTGTGCTCATCACTTATGCTATTCGACCACCGATAAATCCGTATGGATTACTGCTTACTTGCCATTCATCTGATCACCCCAGTGATCTTGTTATTAAAGATACCCGAAGTTTTCTCTATTGATCAGAATACTTTTGTACCTCTTGCCTAGCAGTTCTTTGCCACATGAATACCCCTTCAAATAAATCCTCGCACTTGTCAGTATCCGCTCATTCACATTGTTCATGTGTTACAAATTCTTCAAAATACTATTCGATCTCGAGAATCCTCTGAGCCTTTGGCTCTCGAAATTCTTAACTTGCTTACATTATGGTTAATCCATAAGTCTCGTAGTCATATTGACATTTCTTGTCATTATCATTTTAGTCTGTGACTCAATATGTTTCTGAACACCCGCAATCATCATTGATCCTTATAAATTACCTTTACGGTGAGCTGCCATTCTTTCAAGCTGGAATTGGTTCTCGACCAATCCTAGTGTAGATTGATTATTGCCCTAAGGCTATTCAACTTATCCATCCCTAATCGGAGCATTGCTTGACCCTTGAATTAGAATGATAATTCCTTTGCATTTGACAATGGAGTTGATGGGTTGTTTCTATAATCGACCTCCTTGCATTCTTCTTCCTCTAGTTAAATCTTGGTGCTCACGTGGATCCTTGTGGACCGCATATCCTTTGTTGGATTATTATCATCGGTGTCCTTCATAATTAATCTTGTGAGTTCCCTCTCCGATACATATTGCCTTTGGTAAATTGTATCCTTCCTTTTGCCAACCATGCTCCGCTTTGAGCTGGTGGTATTTACTATTGAAGCTTGAGGTATATGTTTCCATGATACCTGCGGGTTGAACCTATGCCCTCCTTAATATGTGAACTCGAAAGTTTTCACGAATATTACTCTTACAGTTAGCCGAGATAAATCTCAACCACTGCAACTTCCTCGAGCGTGAGAAGTGAATGAAAGGTTTTGCATTGGAGAAGTGGGAGTCGACCTTGAACTTGTTCATGCCCATGGACACGATGTATATCTTATCATTAAAGCTTCTCTTAAATGAATTATTCTTTTGGTATAAGTTCATCTTATATCTAGGATCTGGCCTTTTGCAATAAATGGTTACGACCATGATTGTTCTTCTTCGAATCTACCTCGGACAATTTAAAACAATTGTCTTCTATGGATCACCTACACCGTCAACCTTTACTTGATCTTGTACCGATGTTACCCTACATTATCTAAGGATTATCATGGAACTACATAACTTCTTATGAGTTCTTCATCAAGTGCTACCTTCCGATTCCAATTTTCCGAGCTCGAGTTATTAAACACTCAAAGACACCGATAAGCGAACCGAGTCACACTACGGTTCAACAACCCTTGATGAACTCTATGAGTACGAGTTTGTATCCGATCACGCCATTCCTAGCCTGTTTGGCTATATCATTGCCGTGATGATTCCAAGCTATGCTACCTGGTCCTTAATTCTGAGCACCACCATCTGACGATAGCTAACTACGTCGATTTTCTCGTCATCCCTTTCACCTTAAACAACAAACTTGAGTTAGAGTTTATGTCGTAACACGTGGTTCCAATAACCTTCCGCTTCATCGTTCGTTTGACTTGATGTCGTCGTCGATTGATTACCTCTGCATGAAATCTCTCGACAATTGTTATCGTGATCATCATCAACCTTATGAGCTCTTCCGGAATTCAATTGAATTCATGATGGGTAATAACATCCTTGCCCCTCGATGATTCTGTTCTCATCGACCTTTATTCCTTCCGTTCAACACAAGTTGTCCGTGTTTTGTGAGAGCCTTGAGATCCCTGCTACCAGCAGTTGATCTTCTCCGAGTATTACCAACTCCTTTTGTCAAGGATGTGAAATTTCACCACCTCTTAAGATTCTTGATATTATAATACTTCATGCCATCTTAGTTCATTCCTTGGCCCCATATTGTTTCAACGAATACCGACAATTGAGCTATGACGTGTGAATTCAAAACTTCTAGCAAGCCTCTTGCTTTGAAGTGAAATTCTTAGACTATGATTATTGAATCACCATTAGGCGTTGGTCGTTACCAGCCATAATTGGGTTCACTTTCAATCAATGTTTAATTAGTATGCTTTCCTCGAGCATACATCATTATACCATTTGAGCTGACAAATGTTATCTCCTTGTTACTTAATCGTAGAAATCCATCTTTTGGGAATCTCGGTGAATTACCGTTGAGTTCACGGACACCTCCTTGTCCTCTCCTTGGGTTAACGATGGACTCTTGATAGCGAAATCACTACATAGTTCATTTCCACAAAGTCTTACAATGTCATCTAAATCAATTTGAGTTACACCTTTTTCTTCCCAGGTATCCTAATGCGAGGTATCTGGCATAATCAGATCTAGATCTGGGTCAGATATGATGGTTGGGGACCTTTCAAAGTTATGATGTTGATCCTTTGATGACCGGTAGCATGATACATACTGCACCCCGGCTGGAGGACCTATCATTATACTTGTGGCCCTCGATTCAATCGTACACTAATCATGCTGCGCAAATGTATGCGATCAAGATCAGAACTCACAGGAAGATATCACAACACAACTCTACAAATAAAATAAGTCATACAAGCATCATAATACAAGCCGAGGCTCGAGGGCTCGAATACAAGTGCTCGATCATAGGCAGTCGCGGAAGCAACAATATCTGATCGGAGACATAAGTTAAACAAGGTGCCATAAGATGGCTAGCACAAAGCTGGATCTGGATCGAAGAAAGGCAGGCCTCCTGCACAGGATCCTCCTAGGTCACTCACAGTGGTAGTAATCGTGGGCTGCGCGTAGTAGTAAGCGCCTCGAGTAGTAGTAAATCATAGGCGGTGGCGTCGACTCTGGGCTCCATAAATGCGATTGCAACAATCGAGTAGAGATAGGGAAAAAGGGAACAAGGCAGCCGTGAGTACTCATCCAAAGTACTACATAAACGAAACTACACTACATATGCATGGATATATGTGTAAAGGCCATCGATTGGACTGAGCTGCGAGAATGCAGAATAAGAGGATAGCTAGTCTTAGACTAAGCTTGAGGACACATCTTGCAGAGCGAGAAGAGGACAACGGAAGTCCTCAAGTAACATCATATAGCAATAATCCTACCGGCAATCCCTGCTCATATCCACGGCGAGGCGACCACGGTTATATCGGCACTTGGAAGGTGTGTTTTATCAAGTATCCGGTTCTAGTTGTCATAAGCTCAGGTACAACTCCAAGTCGTCCACATTACGAAGATCACGGCTATCGAATAGATTAACTTCCTGCGGTGCACCATCTTACCGCTGCAGCAGTCCCATTTGGCGGACACACTTTCCGGGGTCATGCCCGGCGCGTAAGATCAACCGTGCAGCCCACCTAGACTGTGAAGGCCCGACCGGTCTAAACCTAAGCAGCAGGGGTGCCCATCGCCTGACACACACTGCTGCGTTCGCTGTGGCCGAGAGCAGACCTAGCGGGCGTTCCAGTCCAATCCGGTAGCTCCGGTGACGTCTGATGCCGGTGATACCGGCCGGGATACCCATCTTACTCCCGTAGATGGTTAGTGCGTATAAGCTTCGTAGCCAACGGATCAAATACCAAGACCTCGTTAAGCGTGTTAAGTAACGAGCGCCCGAGCAGAACAGGCCCACCTCTCTAGGCGGTCTCAACCTGCCCATCTCGCCACAATGATCCACTCGCGGTGCTCCATCGGTGACCCGACTTTAGTCTCACATGTATCATGTATAAGTATATAGTATATACCGTGATCAACTCCGAGTGATCACGGCCCGATAATATGTACAGCACACAGAGACAAGTATGTAGGGCCCTGCGGATGAAAGAACTAGCATCCTATACTAAGCATATAGGATTGCGGGTAAGAGTAACTCTTGAAGTTACAGGGCGGGCTATGCAGCGGTATAGGAGTATCAAAGCATTAACATGCTACTACTCTAATGGCGGTGTAGATAGAGTAAGCGATATCTGGTGATCAAGGGAGCTTGCACAGTTTGCTCACAGCAAGAGAGAATTAAATCAATACTTGTAATCGAAGCCTTAAGCGTCGCCGTGAGAGTGAAGAGCGTGGAGAAGGCATAACGGGGAGGAAGAGGCCTTGAGGGCTTTCGGGGGCCTCAGGCGGCGCCAGCGTCAGCAAGCAGTCAGCAAGCCAGAGGAAGAGGGGGGCACGGTGGCAGTCTGGCCAAGACGCCCGAACCACGAGGCGAATCCGGGGAGAGAAGGAGGGGGTCGGGGAGGCGCGTGACTGTTCAGTCCTTGAGACGGCGGAAGCCGAGGCGGAGGGGCCGGGAGGAGGCGCCGTTCGCAGTGAGGCGGCGGAGCAGACGCCTTGACGGGGGAGAGGGAGGAGAGACTCATGGCGGGGGGCAGGGCCGGTGGGCTCGGTGGAGGTCGGGGCAGGCAGGAGGGGCGGGGGAGGCGTTCCGTGGTGAGCCAGCCGGGACCGCGGTCGTGATCCTTGGGCACCGAGGAGGGGGAGGAGGAGTTCCAGGCGGCGTGGAGGAGGGAGGGACAGTGGCGGGGCCCATGGGGGATCGTGGGGTGGATCGCCTGACGGAGATGGTGTCTCCTGCCCCCGTCTGGATGGAGTCGGGAAGCTGAGGCGAGGGGGGGGGGAAGAGTGGGGCGGTGTAGGGTTAGCCACCGGTGGGGAAAGGAGTCTAGTGGGGCGGCTGGGCGGTGGGCGGCCAGAGGAAGGGGGGGATGGGCCAAGGGAGAGTGGGGAGGGGCGGCTGGGCGGGCCGGTGGGGGGGTTATTCCCCCCCGGTTTATTTTCTTTCTTTTCCTTTTCTTATTTTTCTTTTTACTTTTTGGTTTATTTAAAATGCTTTGGCATTTTGTAAATATTAGTGCACCCCACCAATATTAGGTTAGGCATTTTAGAAAACCCGGAACATTTTAGAATTAGATTTGAAACCCTTTTATCGTTTGTTTTATTTTAATTTTGTTTTGAGCGGTTCCAGATTAAAAAGTTAATTAACATACGAGGGATTCTTGTTGCATAACCATCCAGGCGTTACAATTATAGATTCCTTTTAATGAGGGTTATCCTTTCATCCATGAGGAATTGTAATAATGTTTCTACAAGTTATTCTGATGGATCCTTTGTGATTCCACGATCGATCTTCACACGAAGGCCACGTCGATTGCTATCTCGGGCATGTCGGTGATACTCGATTTTCAACAAGAACATTGAGCACAATGATAAATGCTTCTTGCTTCGATTATCAAACACCGTTGTATGGGTAATGTCATGATATTTCTCTCCCCCTTTC
Organism: Aegilops longissima; assembly: GCA_021605205.1. NCBI lineage: Eukaryota > Viridiplantae > Streptophyta > Magnoliopsida > Poales > Poaceae > Aegilops > Aegilops longissima. The sequence continues at coordinate 105,790 of JAHIAM010005422.1, forward strand.
CTAAAAGGTTTTCTCGTCATATCCTATCTTATCGCTTTCGTCCTTGGGAAGGAATTACCCACGAAGATGTGGTTAAACACATTTTCCTTTCCATTGTTTTGTATAAACCTTAGTGTGATCTTTATAATATAAGCATAATATCCCTTATGTAAACCCTCCAGTGTACCATCTGGTCAGTGAAACCCTGTTACTATTGTTGATGACATTCGGTAACTACCGATGGGAGAACCTTGCCTATTAGTCGCCTCGTTCAACGAGCGGGAAAATGGTTCTCTTAGTCCCTCGCCCTTAGTACCTATGTTGTTGCCGACATGACCCTCAGACTCTCCTCGGACATGCCTTGCACATGATCGTGCAAGATGTCACCGACCTTCCTATTTTAACCACATGGTGGGCCCATAACCCAGTTGCCTGAGATCGAAACCTGTATCCGTACACCCCTATTTCCAAAGTTATTCCTCGCGCGTGGCCTCGTATGTAATTCTCGGGCCACCGTCATGTGATCTATTCTGGTATCGAGCGATACTCTCTCGCTACTCTGAACCCCTTTCTCACTCTGTTTAGGGCTTGAGCAACTATCTATCCGCTCGGAGCCTATTATATACTCGTACCTTACTCTCGAGTATTTCATATGTTCAACTCGAGAGATAATTTTATACTAATTCATGGGTTAACCCAGATTGTTTTCCTTAAAAGCATTATATGCGTAGTGAGCTGCCCTTACCTTTACGTAGAAATCGATGGAGTTCGAAGAAATGATGACGATTTATCATGATGCATCGGAATAAAGTTGGAGTCATCAGGAGAGGATTACCTTCTTGAGAAGATCCGTTAGATTATCATAACGGACCTTTTCCTTGCTCCCTCTTAAATCTCGGGGCGAGATTTCTTGTAATGGAGGAGAATTGTGGCCTTGGGTGATTACGCTCTGATAATCCCGCTAATGATCTCCGCGTCACCTCGATTCTTGTGGATAATTTCGCGCTAGTTGAAACCTGTTTGAATTAATTCAAAATCAAGCAAGCAATAAAATATTTTGAATACTAAAACTAAAATATTAGGAGTGAACTAAATAATTCATAAGTATTTATGGTGGTGAAACCCCACTTTTATAAAATGTTTAATTACTCTAAGATGAATAAAAGCAGTAGCAAATACAATTATTTAAGTGCTTAAAATAATAAACATTTTCAAAACTAATTTGTTATAAGTGTTAAACTATTGTGGCGTGGCTTAATTTGTGAGAATCTATTTAGGTGCCACTTTAGCAATTTACTAAAGCTAAAATAAATGAAAAACTAAAAGTAAAAGCGGAAAAGGAAAAATTAAGAAAAACAAACAAAAAAGAAAGAAGGCCCCGGGCCACCGGCCCAGCCTACCAAGCCAGCCCACCCGGCGCCAGCCCCTGGCCTATAGGCCAAGCACACCCGAAACCCTAGCCTATGCCACCCCCCACTCCTCCCCTCGCCGTCGGATCGGGATCGATCCCCCTCCCCTCGCCCTCTCTCCATTCCCCCGTCGGGATCGAGGTCCCGACCACCCGCTCGCCTCGATTCCCCACCTCACCGACTCCCCCGGTGCCGCCCGCCACCAGCGCCACCGCCCGATCCAGAGCCGCCTCACCTTCCCCGTCGGCCAAACCCCTCCCTCGTCTCCCCTCTTCCCCGATCGGATCGGGCCGCCTACTCGGCCTCCCGCCGCCCGCGCCGTCGCCGCCCGCTGGTCGCCCGCCCGTCGCCCGGACCCGCGCCGCCTGTCGTCCTCGCCGCCCGTCTTCATCCCCTCGCGGACCTCACCGAACGCGCGCGCCCGCAGACAGCGCCCGCCTCGCAGCGCCCTCGCCGCGCCCTTCCCCCAGCGCCCGTCACCTCCCGACCCGTACCACCGTCGGCCGCCGCCGTCGACCTCGTCCTCCACGAGCCGCTGCCATGACCCTGCGTTCCCCTTTGAGGACCCCCTCCTTCTTCTCTTCTTGCTTCGCCCTTTCGCTGATCGCTGCCACTGCCTTCGTGCGCGCCGCCCTTGACCTCGCCCGTCTGCGCCTCTGGCCCTTCCCCTCGGCGCCTGTTGGGGCAGCCCCCCACCTGCCTCGTGCCGTCGCCAGCGCCCGTGCCCGTTGCGCCCGAACCCGGTTTGGCCATAGGCCTATGACAAAAGGGGCCCGCCCCATAACGTTTTAGAATAAAAATAAATAATTAATAAAAATAAAAATAACAATATAATAAATAAATAAATAAGTTAATTAATTAATAATTAATTAATTAAGTAATTACTTAAGTTAATTAATCCGGGTTAATTAAATAAATTAACTAATTAAGTTTAATTAAACTATAGTTAATTTAACTTAATCCTAATTAACTTAATTAGAGGATGACAGGTGGGCCCCCCCTTGGACCCACATGTCAGGGTTGACTCAGTCAACCTGTTGGTGATAATGTCGAGCATGACATCATCTGATGTCATAAATGCAATTCGAAATTAATTAAATAATTAATTAAAATTCCAAAATTAATAAAATCTTTTATAAATCATATCTTTTAATCCGTAATCCGGTTAAAATATTTTCAACATGAAAGTTGCTCGAGCGATGAGGCGAATCGGATCGCGGTCGTTTATCGCACACAACCCTAACCTACTCCGAGACCTGCAAACTTCCCTCTCGGTTCATCACATCGAGACAGGGCGTCGGACAGGAAAACTTTCCGGATGTTTCCCCCTTCGCCGGTATCGCCTAGTGCTACGTTAGAACCGTCTAGCTCATATTGTCTGTTATGCACTTGCACTATGTATTTTTGTTTCTTCCCCTCTTCTCTCAGTGACCAGGCCGATCTTGATGTCACTGTGATCGACTTCGTCTGCGACCCCTCTCTCTTGCCGGAGCAACCAGGCAAGCCCCCTTGATCACGGATATGCCTTCTCTTGTCTTCCTTCTTGCATTAGAGTAGTATAGCATATTCTTTTTGAGGATACTCCTATCTTTGTTGCATAGCTTTGTCCTTGTAACTTCATTTGTTACCTTATCGCAATCCTATATGCTTAGTATAGGATGCTAGTACTTTCATCTGTGGCCCTACATTCTTGTCCGTCTGCGTGCTATACTATCGGGCCGTGATCACTCGGGAGGTGATCACGGTATATCTATATACTTTACACTATTACATTACGGTGGTCTTGTTAGGAGATGGGGGCTGAAGACGGGTGGCTCCATCCGTAGAGGTGGGCTGGGTTCCGCATTTTATTACTTGGGGGCGGCAGGAGGTTGAGACCGCCTAGGAGAGAGGTGGGGGCCCCT
>JAHIAM010005423.1:0-70027 GCA_021605205.1 Aegilops longissima
AGATCATGTTTAGGCGAAAAATCTATTAGATCCGCGACAAGTCATTATGTAATATACACTATCTTAGGCAATCGAATGCAATGTTATTTCCTTTACTCGATTTCTTCCCTTGTATGTTTATGCCCTACGCTTTTAGGGAACTTGTCGGTGCGAACACCTTTGCCGCGAGCGCTGAGTGCGGAACTTCAGCAGCCTGCTGGCGATGCCGCCTCCGACAAGCAACCTTGTCGCAACTAGTTGCAACACACTTAAGTTGTTGAGCGGACTCGAAACAAAGTAAGGGCGCAAGCTAGTCGCGAGTCGGTTCCTCCGCGCACAGGTTTTCCATACAAAGTACTATCGTTCGAGGAAGATAACTTAAAAATTTAAAACTGGTCGTTTAAACTTAGCAACTTAGCTTCTCTGTTGTTCATTTCCCGGCAAGGCGACAGTTCCTCGAGCGACGCTTGGCGGCCCACACCATTATCTTCTCCTTCCCCCCCGGTTAACTTGTGGGCGGATGAACCTTCTTCTTGTTTGAGAAGAAAGAAGAGAAAATAAAGTTATGGAGCCTAGTGGCTCGTTATCGCTTACCGGGTGTGGATGCTGCACAAAATGTTAGATAACACATGCATATAAGATTACGAAAGCATGTACTGACAAGTTGTGCGCAACACATAGGCTTTACTGATGCACGGGGTCTGCGCCCGGCTTTGTACAAAGGATTACATGCAACAGCGGCAAGACTTGTACAAAAGGGTGGTTGCGGAGCAGGTTCCGACAACGCGCTGCTATATGGGTAAAACTTGCGAAGATGCTCTATATTCCAGGAATTGCTCACCGAACACCATCTTCGGTCTCAAGGCCGACAGGCGCGGGCCTAGTGACTCGTTTCACCCGATAAGGGCCTTCCCACTTCGGCGTCAACTTGTTGGAATTCTTGGCGGACTGAACATGCCGAAGAACAAGGTCGCCTTCCTCGAAGCTTCTGGCATTAACTTTGCGGCTATGGTAGCGACACAAAGCTTGCTGGTAACGAGCAGCTCGTACAGCAGCCTGAAGACGATCTTCCTCGAGGAGCAGCGCGTCATCTTGTCGCAGCTGCTCTTGCTCAAGCTCATCATAAGCGAGCACTCTAGGTGACCCGTATACGAGTTCCGTGGGGAGAACTGCCTCTGCTCCATAGACTAGAGCGAAAGGTGTCTGGCCAGTGGCTCGATTTGGCGTCGTCCTGATCGACCAAAGAACCACCGGCAGCTCCTCGATCCAGTTTCTTCCGCACTTGCGTAGCCTGTCGAAAGTTCTGGTCTTGAGTCCCCGCAGCACTTCAGCGTTTGCCCTCGCTTGACCGCTGCTTCTCGGATGAGCAGCGAAGCAAAGCAGATCTTGGCGCCAAGATCTTGGGCGATTGCATGAAGGTGCGGTTTCGTGAACTGTGTGCCGTTGTCGGTGATGATCCGTTAGGAATCCCAAAGCGGCAAACAATTGACTGAAGAACTTGACTGCTTGTGCTGTCACCTTCCTCACTGGTTCCACTTCCGGCCACTTTGTGAACTTGTCGATTACAGCGCACAAGTACTCAAAGCCCCGACAACTCGGGGAAGGGCCGAGGATTTCGAGCCCCGGATCAAAAGGGCCAGGATAAAGGGATCGTCCTGGAGAGCTTGAGCTGGTTGGTGTATCTGCTTGGAATGGAACGGCATGCTTCACACTTGGTTACTTGTGCGATTGCATCCGGAGGGCTTCGGCGAAGAAACCTTGCGGAAAGCTTTGCGGCAAGTGCTCTTTGCGCCAATGTGGTGACCACATATGCCTCCATGTATCTCTGCCAACAGCTTCTGTCCATCTTCCCAGCAAATACACTTCAATTTCACTCCGTTGAGTCTTCTTCTGTATAGGATGTAGTCAACAAACTGATACATACTTGACTGCCGGGCTACTTTTTCCGCTTCTTCTTGCTCTTCTGGAAGTTCTCCTGTCTGAAGGAAATGGACGATTTGCTGCGCCCATGCTGGAGCCTGTGGCTCGACAACAAGGACTAAAGGCTCGTCTACCACTGCGGGAACATTAGCTTCCACGGCAAGAACCATGCGGTTCGGCGGGAGCTTGATGATCCCCGCAAGCTTGTCGGAACAAAGCTTGTCGGGGGCGCCTCGCTTCAACGAAACAAACCGCAAGGTTTGTCGGAGCGAACCGCTCCTCGCTGATATTTGCATTGATTTTAGGGACCTTCTTGGCGGTGGCTCCGGGGAGCTCTGCGGAAAGTAGTCGCCGGAAATCAATTTTCTCTTCTTGTTCTGTCTGTTGATGGTGTTACGGTTGGTGAGTCAGCTTGAGCACAAAATTCCTGGTTCCATGTGTAACTTAAGTGCGGCACATTTGGAGAGGCCATCAGCTATATCATTACGAGCTCTTGGAACGTGTTCCATTTGCAGGCCTTCAAAGTGCTCTTCTAGCTTTCTCACTTCATCGGCGTAGGCTTCCATCAACGGACTCGATAATCTTTATTTACTTGGCGGACGACAAGTTGCGAGCCCCGACAATGAGCTTCTTGATCCCAAGGTCTACCGCAATCCTCGAGACCGCAAGCAAACCTTCATACTCTGCAGTATTATTTGTTGCTTGTTCCTTGGGAAAGTGCATCCGGACTATGTACTTGAGGTGCTCTCCGGTGGGTGCGATAAGCAGCACGCCGCACCGGGCGCTTTGCAGCGAGAAGGCACCATCAAAGTACATCAGCCACTCTTTATTTGCCTCCTTGACGGGGATGCTTGTCTCTGGAATTTCTTCATCTTGCGTTGGCGTCCACTCTGCTATGAATTCTGCCAATGCTCTGCTTTGAATAGTTGAAGTGCTTTCAAACTTGAGACCAAACCTTGACAGTTCCAGTGCCCACTCGACAATTCTGCCCGTTGCTTCTGGATTTTGCAAAATCCTCTTCAGCGGAAAGCGAGTGACAACTGTTATCTCGTGTGCTTGGAAGTAATGGCGCAGCTTTCTCGAGGCCATGAGGAGGCCGAAAAGCAACTTCTGCACACCAGAGTACCTTGACCTAGCCCCTGTAAAGGGAACGACAAAGTAGGTGGGCGCTGCACCATCCTTCTTTGTATCTTGTCGCAACCCTGCGCTGATCTATCCTTGTCAGGACCAGAGCTTGACGGCGAAGCCCCTTGCTTGTCGCTGGATGCACCTGCCTCGGTTGCCGGCTCATCATCTGCCTCCCTCTCCGCTACTAACGCAGCACTAACCACTTGATTGGTTGCCGCTATATACAGCAGCAACTTCTCTTGTGGCCTAGGTGCGACAAGTATTGGAGTGGAGGACAGGTATCTCTTCAAGTCCTACAGCACAGCCTCCGCTTCGGGAGTCCATTTCATTGGACCTGCCTTTTTCAAAATCTTGAAAAATGGCAGGGCGCGCTCAGCAGACTTAGAAATAAACCTGCTGAGAGCAGCCACGCAACCGGCAAGCCTTCTGACATCCTTGACGCGCTTTGGTGCTTCAATCTGCTCAATGGCCTTGATCTTGTCGGGGTTGGCTTCGTTTCCCCGCTGAGATACAAAGAACCCGAGAAGCTTGCCGGAAGGGACTCCAAACACGCACTTCTCGGGGTTGAGCTTGAGGTTGATCTTGCGCAGATTTGCAAATGTCTCATCCAAATCCTGAATCAGAGTTGCTTTGTCCTTGCTCTTGACCACTATGTCATCCATGTAGGCTTCTACATTTCTGTGTATCTGTGGCTCAAAGGCATCATGGACTACTCTTGCAAAGGTTGAACCAGCATTCTTTAAACCGAAGGCATCCGTATGAAGCAAAGACGTGCCACATGGTGTAATGAATGCGGTTTTCTCTTCATCCTCTTCTGCCATGAAGATCTGATGATATCCTGAATATGCATCCGAAACGAAAGCAGATCACATCCAGCCGTGGAGTCAACAATCTGGTCGACACGCGGCAAGGGAAATGGGTCTTTGGGACAAGCTTTATTAACATCTCGAAGTCAATACAAAGTCTCCATTTCCCATTTGCCTTACGATACAACTACCGGATTGGCCAACCACGTGGGATGGAGGACTCCTCCGCTCCAGGCCTGCTGCTTCCAACTTCTTGATTTCTTCGCTATGAATTCTTGGCGCCCACCGCTTGTTTTCTAACTTTACGCTTGACGGGCCGCGTGAGGACAGACAGCTAGGTGGTGCTCAATTACTTTCCTGGGAACACCGGGGATGTCAGATGGTTGCCATGCGAACACATCGACATTCGCCCGCAGGAAAGCAACGAGCTCGCCTTCCTATTTAGGGTCAAGCGTGGCACTGATGGTGAAGGTACCACCAGTGCCGTCCTCCTTGGCGGGCACTTTCTTGGTCTTCGGCGGAGCTGCCATCGTCTTCTTGCACTTGCCGGTGGAGCTCGATGGTGCGTCCTCGACGGTAGCGCAGCACTCCGAAGAGGTGCGCTTGCCGGAGTGGGCATCGAGCTCTTGCGGACTTGGTGGTCTTCTTCTTCCCCGGGAGCTTCAGCGGCAAGTGGTTTGCTATCCGTCGCAAGCTGCTGCATCCCGTAAATCTTGTCGGCGCAGATAAGCGCATCCTTCTTGTCGCCATGGACAGAAATGACGCTTATTGGGCGGGCATCTTGAGTAAGTTGTAGGCATAATGAGAGCGGCCATGAACTTGGCGAGTGCTGGACGGCCAAGTATGCCATTGTAGGGCAATGGGAAATCGGCAACGCCAAACGTGACCCTCTCGTTCTGAAGTTGAGCTCGCTGTCAATGTTACCGCAACGCGTGATCTTCCCTTTGGGCTTGCTCCTTCCTGGGTTGATTCCTTGAAAGTACCAGTTTCTTGAGCTCATTGTCGAGGATTTGAAGCTTCGGAGCACCGCAGAGGAGATCAAATTCAGGCGGCCCGCCGCCGACCAACATCTTTGTGACCTTGAGGTTGCGGATGGTTGGTCGACCAACATCGGCAAGCACCCGACCGCAGTGATGCGATCGGGGTGATCCTCAATGTCAAAGATGATGGGCGTGCTGGACCACTTCAGAGGTTTGCGTGACTCTATGGATGGTTCTGCTGCATTGACCTCACGCATCCATTGCTTGAGTTGGCGGTGCGAGGTATGCAGAGAAGCACCACCGTCAACGCAAAGGACCTCCGTTGCCTTCTGAAACTCCTGCTCATCAGCTTCATCGTCTTCCATGTCTTCGTCATCTTCATCTTTGTCTTCTTCCTTGTCGCGGCCGCGGGGAGGTCTGTCTCCTTGCCGCTGCTTGGCCTTGCCGCGGCGTCCTCCCCGACCGGGTCTTTTCTTACTTGCTGCACCTGCACCTTCCTGGGCCTTCTCCTTGTCTCGCCGCTCGTATTCAGCTCTCTGTAGCTCAACAAGCTGCTCGACTTTCTTGCAGCTCTGGAGATCGTGGCCCTTGGTGCGGTGGATCTTACAGTACTGCTTGTTGGAGCTGTCAGGCTTGTCGGCGGCCGCCACAGCTTGGCGGTCGGTGTCATCGGCAACCTCCTTGCCGGAGCCACCAGCCTTGGCTTTGTTGGCGGCGCCATCCTTACCGGACTGCTCGACAACTAGTACTTCTTGGTTTTTCTTCTTTACATTGTTTCGCATGGCTCTTCCTTGCCGGGGTGGTCTCCTCACTACCAGACTCTGCTCCCACATTCTCTCCTGGGAGTCTTCTTCCTTCTTCAGCGCGTGCACACTTGTCGGCCAGGGCGTAGAGCTCGCTGACGTCTTTCACTTTGCACATCGCCATCTCCTCCCTCATCCCGCGGTTTCGTACATTCTGATGAAATGCACTGATCACCGTGGCAGGGTGGACGTCTGGGATGTTGTAGTGCACTCGACTGAATCTCTGGATGAATTTGCGCAGGGACTCTCCTTCCTTCTGGGCGAGCAGGTGAAGGTCACTCTCTTGGCCATGAGGCTTGTGGCCGCCTGTGAAGGCGCCGACAAACTGGTGGCACAAATCCGCCCAAGAAGAAATAGAGCTGTCCGGCAAGTGCATGAGCCAAGACATGACGTTTGGCTTGAGCACCGAGAGGAAATAGTTGGCGAGGATCTTGTCGTCTCGTCCTCCCGCAGCCTGCACCGCGATGGTGTAGATGCTGAGGAACTCCGATGGGTGTGTCCTGCCATCATACTTCTCCGGCACATCTGGCTTGAAGTTTTTCTTGTCGGGCCACCGGACTTGCCGCAGCTCACGAGTGAGCGCAGGACAACCTACGCGTCAGACGGTAAGTCGCTGGTTCCCCGGCGCATGCATGTCCTGATGGGCCCCGCGCTGGTCGGATTGACGGCGCTTCTCTTGGCGCCGATTCGAGTTCGGCGTCTTCTTCTTGCCGTTCTCGAAGAACTTGGCGCTGGTCGCGACGAGCTCGCGGATCCGACGACGCTGTGGAGTCGCTGTCGAGGTGGATCCGCGAGTCGGCGATCTTGGCCTTCGGAAGGGGAGGTACGTGGCTGCACCCCGCAAGTCTAAATCGCCATCGGCTCATGCCTTGTCGCCTTGCAGCGGCTGCGAGGCGCTTAGTTGCCGCGGGGCGTCGCCGTTAGCAAAGCCGATGAGGCTCGATTGTGGCCCTCCATTCGCCGACCTTGTCCGGCCGTTGGAGGGTAGTCTAAAGTAGCTGGGCTCGCCAAGGCTTCGCTGGTGTGGTGGGTGGCAATGGCGACGACGTGGAACGGATGTGCTCGGACTCCTAACCAAGGTTAGGAGGAGCAGCATCCGCCGAGCGACCGTACTCCACTCGTCATCGCATGCTTGATGCGCATGCGGTCTCGAGGCCTCTGGATCCCCAGCTTGGCCTTGATCCAACGGCGTATGGTGCGCGAGCATCATGACGCTTGTCGGTCCCAGCGCCTCTGAGAAGGACGCGGTGCGGAATCGACGCCGACGCCTGCGCTGCCTTATCCTTGACTTGGCGGCGTTGTGGGCTCTCTCGACGACGCCCGTTCCTCCGCCAGCGTTTCCCCCACCACCTGACAGCTCCGGTGGTGGTGGGTTCGACGCGGACGGCTCTGCTGCTGCCGAAGACTTCTTCTTCGGCAGCATGTTGACGAGGATGTCGATGAAGAAACTGCTCGTGTGAACGCCGGATCGGGTTCACACAATCTCGACGCCCCCTACCTGGCGCGCCAAAGATGTCGGGGAAGCTGATCGTGGCCCATGAACACCTATGGGACCTGGGTCCCTTGTGGTTTGGAGGGGGGTGGAGATTGCACAAAGAGCGGATCGAAGCGATGCACACGAGCAGATTTACCCAGCTTGAGCTCTCGGAGAGAATACTCCTCTTTGCTGCTTTGTGGATTATATTGTGTTCTTGCTAGGGAGTAATGAGGGCTACAAAACCTAGCTCGAGTGTATGTGTGAGTCGGATGAACTAAGCTGGAGCTGAACCGAACCCTTTCTACGTTGCACTTGGGCCTCCTTTTATAGGCACAAGGGGTCACCACACGTGGCAAGTAGACAAGGGTAAGATAGTAAAAACAGAGGTTGGTACACCGCTTTATGCGGTGTCTGATGATCTATACCTAACTCTCGACGGCAAGGGACAAGAGTCATAAATGCCCGTCTCGGTCGCTGACAACGTGTAACAGGACCGTCAAATGCGCCTCCGTTTGCCACGATGGTAGCTTGTCGGCGCCGCTTATCGCTGCTCCACGCTGGCTGCACAGCCCGTCGACACGCTGCGTGCTTGGGAGAGCCCGTGGTGACACGCTGGCGGATGAGCTGGAGCGGAGATGAAGAGAGGTCACTTGTCATGGCGAGCACCTTGCGCGGCAAGGTTCTTGTCGCGCTTGGGAGCTTATCGCTCACCAAGCCTTCCGGCAAGCTCCTCTTGCTGGGGCCTTATTTCGCCGTGCCACTGAGTGGCCTTCCCGACAAGCTCCTCTTGCCGGGCCTTGATTACTTTGTTCTTGAATGGCTCGAAAGGAGCGGCTGAGGATCTTGGCGATCATCGAGGCCAGCCCGCAGCTGGTGCTGCAACTGCCCGTGCACGAGTTCGCGGTGCTAGGGGTACCCCTACTCTAGTACACCGACAGAAGCTGATCGTGGCCCACGAACACCTATGGGACCTGGGTCCCTTGTGGTTCGGAGGGGGGCGGAGATGACTCTCGTGCGCGGGTGCGCCCGGGTCTCCGTCGACCAGAAGAGATAGTACAGCTCCCGCAGCTCCTTCCTATCGGCGAAGAGGATCAAGAGGGCCCGCTCCTTCCGCAGCCAGCCGCTGCGCCTCGGCCGATTTCACGCCTTTTCCCTTGTCGGCCTTCGGAGCCATGGGGAGAGGTGGTGGAGGAGGTCGACGGCGTTGATGGCACCGGTGGCAATGGAGGGGGCGGAGCGTCGCTCTCTTTGGGCTCGAGAAGAAAGGGGGAAGCGACGGGGTTTTCTGATGTGACAGCAAGGGCAAGTGGGCGTCCTGCCCCTGTTCCCCCTGCTTATAAAGGGGAGAGGGGACGGGCGTTCCGATTTTTCCCATTAAAGAAAGCCCCACGATCTCCCCCACGACGCCACGTCCGGTGCGTGGCGTTAAGTGGGGCGTGGTGGGTCCAAGGCGCAGTAACGGCGTAATCAAGACCCGCGCGTGCCCGTGCAGACTGTTTTGGGCCTGGCCCAGAGCTTGGCGCCGTGTGTGGCCCGAGCCGGGGCTCTGTCGGTGTACTAGTAGGGTACCCCTAGCACCCCGAACTTCGTGCGGGCAGTTGCAGCACCCAGCGGCGAGGGCTGGCTGATGATCGCCAAGATCCTCGGCGGCTCCTTTGGAGCCATCCAGAACAAAGTAATCAAGGCCCGACAAGAGGGCTTGTCGGGAAGGCCTGGGAGCCGAAGAAATAAGGCCCGGCAAGAGGAGCTTGCCGGGGAAGGCTTGGTGTGGCGATAAGCTCCCAAAGCGCGACAAGAACTGCGCGACAAGGTGCTGCATGCGGCAAGTCCTCTCTTCATAGCCGCTCCAGCTCATCCGCCAGCGTGTCACCACAGGGCTCTCCCAAAGCAGCGTGTCGGCCGGGCTGTGCAGCCAGCGGGGAGCAGCGATAGCGGCGTGACAAGCTACCATCGTGGCAGCGCACTAGCGGTCCTGTTACCTTTGTTGAGGCTCCTGAGGCGGGCATTTATGACTCTTGTCCCTTGCCGTCGAGTTAGGTAAGTCGGATGAACTAAGCTGGAGCTGAACCGAACCCTTTCTACGTTGCACTTGGGCCTCCTTTTATAGGCACAAGGGGTCACCACACGTGGCAAGTAGACAAGGGTAAGATAGGAAAAACAGAGGTTGGTACACCGCTTTGTACAGTGTACAGTGATCTATACCTAACTCTGACGGCAAGGGACAAGAGTCATAAATGCCCGTCTCGGTCGCCTGAACAGTGTAACAGGGACCGTCAAGTGCGCCTCCGTTTGCCACGATGGTAGCTTGTCAGCGCCGCTTATCGCTGCTCCCCGCTGGCTGCACAGCCCGTCGACACGCGTGCTTGGGAGATCCCCGTGGTGACACGTTGGCGGATGAGCTGGAGCGGAGATGAAGAGAGGTCACTTGCCGCGGCGAGCACCTTGCCGCGGCAAGGTTCTTGTCGCGCTTGGGAGCTTATCGCTCACCAAGCCTTCCCGGCAAGCTCCTCTTGCCGGGGCCTTATTTCCTTCATGCCCTGAGTGGCCTTCCCGACAAGCTCCTCTTGTCGGGGCCTTGATTACTTTGTTCTTGAATGGCTCCAAAGGAGCCGCTGAGGATCTTGGCGATCATCAGGCCAGCCCTGCCGCGGGGTGCTGCAACTGCCCGTGCACGAGTTCGGGGTGCTAGGGGTACCCCTACTCTAGTACACCGACAGACATAAACCTGATATATCAGGACACAATCCGCAGGATGGGGATAAACCCAGCCAAAATTCACCGTAGCAACACCTCCTTTAAAGGAGTAACGCCAGGCCCATATGCCCATTGTACGGGCTCCATACTGCTAGAAGTTGTGTTCGGTTCATGCAACAACTTCCGTCGCGAAAGGTTAATCTTCCATGTCGCCCCGTTCAAAAGTAGCCATCAAGCACTATTGGGACGCGAAGCTTTCGCCCGCTTTAACGCAATACCGCATTATGCATCTCTCACACTTAAAATGCCCGGTCCACGTGGCATCATCTCATTAAAAGGGAGTATTAAGTGTCATTTGAGCACGGAGGAACGTGAGACTGCCTTGACAGCCCCACACCTATCCGGCTCCGCTAGTCGAAGAACCTGAATTGGTCATTCAAACCCCAGACACGGCTAGACGAGTTCGGCGCCTACTAGCGGCATACCCCCATACAAGGGGCTGCACGCATGTATCACAAGAGATAATAAAGCTCAATCTTATCCACTTCTTCGACTCGTACTCTACTTATTTAATATAATGTACATCTTTCGCACGATCTTTTTTCTTTTTTAAACTAATTTCCTCTCTTCTACAGATGAACAACATGCTACACCCGTCCAGGATACGGCACAACGGAGACACAGGCGCAGACGTGTAGTAGGGACCCATTGCAAGGATTCTTTTCAGATTAAGACCCTGCGGAAACCTTTTTTACTGTCTCTTGTTGATATTCATCCCCCGGTTTCTTGCTATAACCGAGGAGGAGGCTAGCGTTTTGGCATTGGCCGCACCAGAATTTTTGCACGTACCTGGACACCAGGGGCTTAGGGCATTATTCCGCCCGTTTTTATAAAGACCGAATACCTTAGGGAGTGTTCGGCGTCTCGAGTTAGGCCTTATATGCATCAGCTCCGAATCATGTCTTTGGTCAAATGTTGGGTTTGCCCGGCTCCTCTGTTTTGCTGCCTTACGTTCCGTTTTATCGGCTAACGCGGCACCAGGAGAACTACTGCGATTGTGCCCCGGTTCGGCCGGGCGAGCACCTCAGTAGAGAAAGCCGAAAACTAACTGTCATGATATAGCGAGAGACTGGTCAACCACTCGATGACTCACTGGAATGTTTAGGATTCCTCCGCATTAACGAAGGACCGGTTTTCGGTCAGGCACATACGCACCCCGAATTCGGGAGAGTGCGGTGCCCCCAGGGGCTATATAGTAGCCCCACCCTCGAACTCCCATGGCTAAGTGAAAGTGATAAAGAATTATAGTCCGGTTGCCTAGTTTGCTACGCTATCACCTCCTTAACAGGACCAAGACGTTGGATTAAGTGTGACAAAGCGCTTTCTTTGCAAACACCCCTGCACTATGTGTGTGGGGGCTGAAGCCAAGGACTGCCATCTTTCAGGTTATATATACACATACATAAACGGCCGCACAGGGAATAGTTTACTACTTGAACGCACAAGTATAAAAAGCTCTTATATTATATTGAAACATTGTTTTCAAAAATCATACATGTCATTTAAACATAACATCCTTCGAGCACTGCGCCTCTATTAAACGAGCGCCCTGCAGGACTTCTTCAAAGTAGTGCTCGGCAGGTACTCGGCTTCTGTCCGAATCTTGGGATGCAACGTCGGTGGCCTTCATCTCTGCCCAGTATGTCTTGACATGGGCCAGAGCCATCCGCGCTCCCTCAATACACGCCGACCGCCTCATTGCGTCGATACGTGGCACCGCACCAAGGAACTGCTGCACTAAACCAAAATAACTCTTCGGCTGAGGTCCGCCCGGCCACAAATGAGTCATGACATGCTTCATGGCAAGTCCGGATAGTCGGTTCAGCTCGGCCCATTCGGCCAACCGATCGGTTAACGGAAGAAGACGCTCGGACTATGGAATTGCGACCAATATAGCTCTTCCCTTCTGTGCCCCTTCTGGCCCCGAAAGTGCTCAACTGCGTCTGCAGCGCTCGCCGCCAAGTCCAGATAAGCATCCTCCGAACTCCACAACTTGTCAAACTGAGCATACTTTGGATCCGTATATTTCATCCGCAGCAAAAACGGTTTTCCAGCCACAATAGCCCCGGCTTGACTCAGCTCCTCCTTGGCAGCTCTCAAAGCGGAACGGGCATCCTTGGATTCGGTGGTGGCCTTTTTCAGGCCCTCTTGCTCCACTTGACGTTCTTTTTCAAGAACCTCGCAGTGGTCGGTAATATTCTTCAACTTCCTGGCCATATCGGCCATTTCCTCCCTGCTTCGGCAGTGAGCAGCCCGTTCGGCTTTTAGGTCTTCGGCTGCCCTTAAAGCGGCCGCATTACTACTTCTGGCTTGCTCTTTCGCTCAGGCGAGTTCCGCCCGAAGCTCCTCCACAGCAGCGGCACCATCTGCATTAAGCATACAAATAGTAAGACATGGGCATCAAGCTCCCTTACCAGGTGTCCGCATAGAAGTCGCATACCTTGTAACTCGTCGAACCGTTTATTGACCAGCGCGATGTCCGCATCCGCCTCGTCAAGATGCCGCTTTAGTTCGGCATATTCATCAGTCCGGCTGGCCACCGGACGCCCCGCCACCTGCTTAGGAGCGGCGATATGTTATAACTGAGATTTTGATCCTCGGCACGCTGTCAATTTTGACAACATACCGAGTCTCAGGGGCTACTATCTATACAGGGCACATTTTATATGCATAATTGTCACAAGGTACATCATTTTTGCGTACCTCGAACCCCGTCAGTAAGCTTCTGACGGCTTCATGCAATCCGCTCTCCGCGGACGCAACTCTTTCAATCACCGTACCCATTAGAACACGGTGATCTTCTGAGATAGCTGCTCGCCTGAGCAGATCCTTCAGCTCCTCCGACCGCACACCCCTTGGCGCCGGACCTTCTGGCCCCGCCGGACTTGGGGGAACCCTCCGCGACGACACCTCAGGGTCGTCCGCCTCGCATGAGGGTGCGACAGGTGGAGGCGTTTCGCTCTCCATCATCTCCGGAAGAAGATCCCCCGAAGACGAGCTCTGCTGAGAAGGGCTGAGATCCGAACTACAAGGTACAATTTGGGTTATCTTCAGAAATAAATACGGGGATGTTCCTTATTTACAAGACCCCTACTTTTTACTTACGGCTCGCTGGAGGGCTGGTCCCCTTGGGGAAATAGTGCGGCTGGGTTACTTCCCAACGCCGGACTCTCTGACGAAGATCCTTTCCCTCTCTTCGAGGCCTTGACCTCCAGATCTTCCGAAGCGGTCCTCTTCTCTCCTTGGAGGGTGGGATTTTTGATCCCTCCCTCCTCAAAGACCTCCTTCGTGGAGGCAGTTGCCTCCCCGCTCCCCTCGCCTTCTTTAAAAGGCGCGGCCTGCAACATCTTAGCCAGCATGGGGTCCGGCGTGTTCTCTGGGAGGGGAGCCGGACACCTTATTAACTTTGCTTTGGCTATCCACTCCTGTTCAAAAAACGGCTCCTTTGAAGGGCATGTATATATGATAAATGAATGGACAGCTTGTCCGGTTACCGGACTACTTACTTGAGTATCTGGGCGATTGCAGCTTAGTCCTGCGTCCTTAGTCAGGTCCGGACACTTCTCTTGTGATCCAAAGAACAGTTTATACATCTCCACGGGCGTCGTGCCCATAAAATTTTGGAGAGCTCGCGGTCCCTCCGGATTAAATTCCCACAGGCGAAGGGGGCGACGTTTGCAGGGCTGAAGGCGCCGGATCAACATAACCTGTGCCACTGCAACTGGATTGATCTCTCTTTCTTGGAGGTCTCGAATAAGGCCCTGCAGCAAAGGAACGTCTTTGGACGGCCCCCAGTCGAGTCCCTTGTTGACCCATGACGCCAGCCGCTATGGTGGACCTGAGCGAAAGGCGGGAAGCGCCACCCATTTGGTGCCCCTAGGAGCGGTAATATAAAACCACTCCTGTTGCCACAAACCAAGCTCCTTTTGAAAAGATCCTTCGAGCCACAGAGCATCAGCACATTTGCTTATGACCACCCCTCCGCACTCTGCTTGCTGCCCCTCGATCGTCTTTGGCTCCACCTTGAAGGTCTTGAGCCACAACCCAAAGTGAGGGGTAATATGGAGGAAGGCCTCACATATGACAATGAATGACGAGATATGGAGGATGGACTCCGGATTCAAGTCATGGAAATCGATCCCATAATAAAACATGAGCCCCTGCACAAAGGGATCCGTCGGGAAGCCTAAACCCCGAAGGAAGTGGGACACGAACACCACGTTCTCGCCGGGCTCAGGAGTGGGAATGATCTGCCCTGGAGCAGGCAGCCTATGCGAGATCTCACCGGTTAGATACCTGGCGTCTCGTAGCTTTAGCACATCTTCCTCTGTGACAGAGGAAGGCATCCATCGGCCGTGCTGGTCGGAACCGGACATCGTCGAAGGTCCGAAGCGCCGGAATTTGAAGATTTGGGTGTTGGAACTCGAAGCGCGAGGCGAACTCGATGGAGGGTGTAAAAAGAAGAGGGCCTTGGTCTCATTATAAAGAGGTTGAATACCAAGATCCCACCCCGTGGTCGATTAGGACTCGCCTTTGATAGAGGAGGCGTGCCAACGGGCACGGTTGGGTTACCCACGTCCGTATTAATGAGAATCCCGGAATAAGGGGGGCACGATCTATGCTTTGATAAGACGTGCCAAGGAAACCGCCTCGCTAAACGCGCTGAGGTGGAACAGTAAAAAACGATTCATATAAAAGGCCTGGCCATGGTGTGATGTCGCGCCGCGGAATACGTCAGCAGATCTGTGCAAAAGTTATTCTCTCTACGGTGGTATGTGGAACTTGTTTTGTAGAGCCGGACACTATCCTTGTGTTCAAAACCTTCTATGAAGTATTCGGAGGAGGAACCCGCCTTGCAATGCCGAAGACAATATGCGCCGACTCGTCGTCATTGAAGCCTGGTTCAGGGGCTACTGAGGGAGTCCTGGACTAGGGGGTGTCCGGATAGCCGGACTATCATCACGGCCGGACTCCAAGACTATGAAGATACTAGATTGAAGACTTCGTCCTGTGTCCGGATGGGACTTTCCTTGGCGTGGAAGGCAAGCTTGGCGATACGGATATGTAGATCTCCTACTATTGTAACCGACTCTGTGTAACCCTAACCTATCCGGTGTCTATATAAACCGGAGGGTTTTAGTTCATAGGACAGAACAACAATCATACCATAGGCTAGCTTCTAGGGTTTAGCCTCCTTGATCTCGTGGTAGATCTACTCTTGTACTACCCATATCATCAATATTAATCAAGCAGGAGTGGGGTATTACCTCCATCGAGAGGTCCCGAACCTGGGTAAAAACATCATGTCCCTTGTCTCCTATTACCATCCACCTAGATGCACAGTTCGGGACCCCCTACCCGAGATCCGCCGGTTTTGACACCGACAACTGGGAAGCAACCAACTGAGAGAGCGACAACAGTCATGAACATGCATTAAAATTAATCAACACCAGGTGTAAGCATGAGTAGGATATAATCCACCATGAACATAAATATCGTGAAGGCTATGTTGATTTTGTTTCAACTACATGCGTGAACATGTGCCAAGTCAAGTCACTCGAATCATTCAAAGGAGGATACCACCCTATCATACCACATCACAACCATTTTAATAGCATGTTGGCACGCAAGGTAAACCATTATAAGCTCCTAGCTAATTAAGCATGGCATACGCAACTATAATCTCTAATTGTCATTGCAAACATGTTTATTCATAATAGGCTGAATCAGGAACGATGAACTAATCATATTTACAAAAACAAGAGAGGTCGAGTTTATACCAGCTTCTCTCATCTCAATGAGTCCATCATATATCGTCATTATTGCCTTTCACTTGCACGACCGAACGATGTGGATAATAATAATAGTGCACGTGCATTGGACTAAGCTAGAATCTGCAAGCATTCAATTCAAGGGAGAAGACAAGGTAATATGGGCTCTTGGTTAAATCAACAATCATGCATATAAGAGCAACTAAACATTTTCATTATGGTCTTGTCCTCTCGACCCCCAAAGAAAAAAAAGAAAAAAAACTATTTACACGGGAAAGCTCCCAACAGGCAAAAGAAGAACGATAAATCTTTTTGGGTTTTCTTTTAATTACTACTACAAGCATGGAAATTAAACTAACTAATTTTTTGGTTTTCTTAAGGTTTATCAAACACACAAGAAGAAATCTAGAAGAAGAAATTAAACTAGCATGGATAATACAATGAAAAAGTATGAGCACCGACAACTAGAGTGAGTGTGGGAACATGAATGTAATGTCGGCGAGAAATACGTACTCCCCCAAGCCTAGGCTTTTGGGCCTAAGTTGGTCTATGCCCATGGATCGCGGCTACTCTCCCGGTGTACTGAGGAGTGTCATCGTACTGCCACTGACTGGCGATCTCCTCCGGATCTCACTGATAAGATGATGGTCAATAAGGGTCAAGTGGTGGTTCCGGCTCAGGCTCTGGAGCTGATGTATGGCCTCGGTGCGCATAAACGGCCTCCGGAAAGACGATGTATAGTAGAAGTTTTGCACGAAAGTATTGGTGAGTAAATGATACTGTTTAACCTGGTCGTTGAGGAAGTCGGTGAGGCCCGCTTTATCAGCCAATGATAAAAGTCTTCATAAATCCCAGCTGCTCTCAAGAAATTATCACAAGGCCATTCACACGGCCGTACTTCCGCCACACGAGGAAGATTATACTTGGCTTTTTCTTTCTCCTTAGCTCGTTTATCCTTAGAGCCTTGGCTAGAAGAGCCCCTCAAGAACAATCTCTTCATCTTTTTCTAAAAATTTCTGAAATTTTTAGTAACTCAAAATAAAAGTGAATCAAACTCAATAAAACTGATAGCAACTACTCCCATAAGTGCCTAGAGCCCATATCATGCATTAGAATTACTTGGGACCTCATAAATTTGACATGCAAGCTCAAGAACAGGGTCACCTAGGCAGCAAAAATTTGCAATGAATAAAGCACTAGAGCAAAAACTAATTGGAACATTGGAGGAGCCACATACCAAGGAACAATCTCCCAAAGCAGTTCTGTGAATGGAGCTTTGAGCAAGGAGATCGAAAATCGCAGCAAAATGAGCTAGAACTCGTGCTTGAGCTAGATGGTGATTTTTTTGGGAGGAAGATGAAGTGTGTGATACATCCATTTTGCATCATGCTTTTATATCAATATTTATTGCATTATGGGCTGTTATTACACATTATGTCACAATACTTATGGTTGTTCTCTCTAATTTTACAAGGTTTAACATGAAGAGGGAGAATGCGGTGCTGGGATTCTGGGCTGGAAAAGGAGCAAATATTGGAGACCTATTCTGCATAGCTCCAAAAGTCCTGAAACTCCACGAAAGTCATTTTTGGAATTAATGATAATTATTGAGCGGAAGAAGTACCAGAGGAGGCCCACACACTGGCCACGAGGGTGGGGGGCGCGCCCCCTGCCTCGTGGGCCCCCTGGTGGCCCTCCGGTGCCCATCTTCTTCTATATGAAGTATTTTACCTGGAAAAATTCATAAGCAAGCTTACGAGACGAAACTCCGCCGCCACGAGGCGGAACCTTGGCAGAACAAATCTAGGGCTTAGGCGGAGCTGTTCTGCCGGGGAAACTTCCCTCCGGGAGGGGGAAATCATCACCATCGTCATCACCAATGATCCTCTCATCAGGAGGGGGTCAATCTCCATCAACATCTTCACCAGCACCATCTCCTCTCAAACCCTAGTTCATCTCTTGTATCCAATATTTGTACCAAAACCTCAGATTGGTACCTGTGGGTTGCTTGTAGTGTTGATTACTCCTTGTAGTTTATGCTTGTTGGTTTATTTTGTGGAAGATCATATGTTCAGATCCTTAATGCATATTAATACTCCACTGATCATGAACATGAATATGCTTTGTGAGTAGTTTACGTTTGTTCCTGAGGACATGGGTGAAGTCTTGCTATTAGTAGTCATGTGAATTTGGTATTCGTTCGATGATATTTTGAAGTAGATGATGGGTTGCTAGAGTGACAGAAGCTTAAACCCTAGTTTATAAGTTGCTTAGTAAGGGGCTGATTTGGATCCATATGTTTTATGCTATGGTTAGGTTTACCTTAATACTTCTTTTGTAGTTGTGGATGCTTGCAATAGGGGTTAATCATAAGTGGGATGCTTGTCCAAGAAAGGGCAGCACCCAAGCACCGGCCCACCCATATATCTAATTATCAAAGTAACGAACGCGAATCATATGAGCGTGATGAAAACTAGCTTGACGATAATTCCCATGTGCCTCGGGAGCGCTTTTCTAATTATAAGAACTTGTACAGGCTTGTCCTTTGCTACAAAAAGGATTGGGACACCTTGCTGCACCTTATTTACTTTCATTGCTTGTTACCCGTTACAAATTATCCTATTACAAAACTACCTGTTACCTACAATTTCAGTGCTTGCAGAGAATACCTTACTGAAAACCGCTTGTCATTTCCTTCAGCTCCTCGTTGGGTTCGACACTCTTACTTATCTAAAGGACTATGATAGATTCCCTATACTTGTGGGTCATCAAGACTCTTTTCTGGTGCCTTTGGTGAGTGGAACTTGGTAAGGAAACATTTATATAGTGTGCTGAAATTTACTGTCACTTGTGACTATGGAAACTAATCCTTTGAGGGGCTTGTTCGGGGTATCTTGAACCCGACCAGTAGAGCAAAGAGTTGCTCCTCAACCTACTGAACCTACTGAAAATGTTTACTTTGAAATTCCTTCGGGTATGATAGAGAAGCTGCTAGCTAATCCCTTTGTAGGAGATGGAACATTGCATCCCGATTTACACCTTATCTATGTAGATGAAGTTTGTGGATTATTTAAGCTTGCAGGTATGCCCAATGATGTTGTTAAGAAGAAGGTCTTCCCTTTATCTTTGAAGGGAGATGCATTGATATGGTATAGGCTATGTGATGATACAGGATCTTGGGACTATAAACGATTGAAATTGGAATTTCACCAGAAGTTTTATCCTATGCATCTTGTTCATCGTGATCGTAATTACATATATAATTTTTGGCCTCGCGAAGGAGAAAGCATCGCTCAAGCTTGGGGGAGGCTTAAGTCAATGTTATATTCATGCCCCAATCATGAGCTCTCAAGAGAAATGATTATTCAAAAAATTTATGCTCGGCTTTCTCTCAATGATCGCACCATGCTCGATACTTCTTGTGATGGTTCTTATATGCTGAAGACTATTGAATTCAAGTGGGACTTATTGGAAAGAATTAAACGCAACTCCGAAGATTGGGGTTCCGGCGGTGGTAAGAAGTCTGGTATGACACCTAAGTTCGATTGTGTTAAGTCTTTTATGGATACCGGTGTTTTTCGTGGATTTAGCACTAAATATGGACTTGACTCTGAGATAGTAGCTTCTTTCTGTGAATCATTTGCTACTCACGTTGATCTCCCTAAGGAAAAGTGGTTTAAATATAATCCTCCCACTGAAGTAAAAGTAGTTGCACCTATTACAGTTGAAGAAAAGACTATTACTTATAATGATCCTATTGTTCCTACTACTTATGTTGAGAAACCACCTTTCCCTGTTAGGATAAAAGATCATGCTAAAGCTTCAACTGTGGTTCGTAAAATTAATACTAGAACACCTACATCACCTGAGCAAATTAAAGTTGAACCTAGTATTGCTATGGTTAAAGATCTCTTGGCCGATAATATTGATGGGCATGTTATTTATTTCTGTGATGAAGTTGCTAATATTGCTAGACCCGATGCTAAGATACATAGACCTGTCGTAGGCATGCCTGTTATTTCTGTTAAAATAGGAGATCATTGTTATCATGGCTTATCTGATATGGGTGCTAGTGCTAGTGCAGTACTTTTTTCCTTATATAAAGAAATTAAGCATGATATTGCACCCGCTAAAATAGAAGATATTGATGTTACTATTAAGCTTGCAAATACAGATACTATTTCACCAATGGGGATTGTTAGAGATGTTGAAGTCTTGTGTGGGAAAGTTAAATATCCTGTTGATTTCCTTGTTCTTGGTTCCCCACAAGATAGCTTTTGTCCCATTATATTTGGTAGACCCTTCTTGAATACTGTTAATGCTAAGATCGATTGTGAAAAGAATGTTGTTACAATAGGCTTGAGGGATATGAAACATGAGTTTAATTTTGCTAAATTTCGTGGACAACCCCATGATAAGGAATTGCCTAGTAAGGATGAAATAATTGGTCTTGCTTCTATTGTCGTACCTCCTACTGATCCTTTAGAACAATATTTGCTAGACCTTGAAAATGATATGTTTATGAATGAAAGAAGGGAAATAGATGAAGTATTCTTTAAACAGGGACCTATTCTGAAACACAACTTGCCTGTTGAAATCCTAGGGGATCCCCCTCCACCCAAGGGTGATCCCGTGTTTGAGCTTAAACCATTACCTGGTACTCTTAAATATGCTTATCTTGATGAAAAGAAGATATATCATGTTATTATTAGTGTTAACCTTTCAGAGCAGGAAGAGGAAATATTATTGAAAACTCTGAAGAAGCACCGTGCTGCTATTGGATATACTCTTCATGATCTTAAGGGCATTACCCCACTCTATGCCAACACAAAATAAAATTGGAAGAAGACGCCAAACCAGTTAGAGATCATCGACGATGGTTAAATACTAAGATGAAAGAAGTGGCAAGGAAGGAAATACTAGAGCTCCTCGAGGCAGGTATAATTTATTCCATTGCTGATAGTCAGTGGGTAAGTCCTATCCATTGTGTCCCTAAGAAGGGAGGTATTACTGTTGTTCCTAATGATAAAGATGAATTTATCCCGCAAAGAATTATTACAGGTTATAGGATGCTAATTGATTTTTGTAAATTAAATAAAGCTACTAAGAAAGATCATTACCCTTTACCTTTTATTGATCAAATGCTAGAAAGACTATCCAAACATACACATTTTTGCTTTCTAGATGGTTATTTTGGTTTCTCTCAAATACATGTGTCAGCGGACGATCAAGCAAATACTACTTTTACTTGCCCTTTCAGTACTTTTGCTTATAGACGTATGCCTTTTGGTTTATGTAATGCACCTGCTACCTTTCAAAGATGCATGATGGCTATATTCTCTGACTTCCGTGAAAAGATTTGTGAGGTATTCATGGATGATTTCTCCGTTTATGGATCCTCTTTTGATGATTGCTTGAGCAACCTTGATCGAGTTTTGCAGAGATGTGAAGACACTAGTCTCGTCTTGAATTGGGAGAAGTGCCACTTTATGGTTAATGAAGGCATTGTCTTGGGGCATAAAATTTCTGAAAGAGGTATTGAAGTTGATAAAGCTAAAGTTGATGCTATTGAAAAGATTTCATGTTCCAAGGATATTAAAGGTATAATAAGTTTCCTTGGTCATGCCCGTTTTTATAGGAGGTTCATTAAGGACTTTTATAAAATCTCTAGGCCTCTGACTAATTTATTGCAAAAAATATTCCTTTTGTCTTCGATGATGATTGTGTTGAAGCATTTGAAATACTTAAGAAAGCTTTGATTTCTGCACCTATTGTTTAGCCACCGATTGGAACTTACCCTTTGAAATTATGTGTGATGCTAGCGATTATGCTGTAGGTGCTGTTCTAGGACAAAGAGTTGATAAGAAACTAAATGTTATTCAATATGCTAGTAAAACTCTAGACACTGCTCAGAGAAATTATGCTAGTACTGAAAAAGAATTCTTAGCAGTTGTATTTGCTTGTGATAAATTCAGACCTTATATTGTTGATTCTAAAGTAACTATTCACACTGATCATGCTGCTATTAAATATCTTATGGAAAAGAAAGATGCTAAGCCTAGACTTATTAGATGGGTTCTCTTGCTCCAAGAATTTGATTTGCATATTATTGATAGAAAGGAACTGAGAACCCCGTTGCAGA
The DNA here is from genome assembly GCA_021605205.1 of Aegilops longissima. Lineage (NCBI taxonomy): Eukaryota > Viridiplantae > Streptophyta > Magnoliopsida > Poales > Poaceae > Aegilops > Aegilops longissima. The sequence goes on from JAHIAM010005423.1 coordinate 21,761, forward strand.
CAACCTTTCTAGGTTAGAGAATGTTCTTGATGACCCACTACCTATTGATGATAGCTTTCCTGATGAACAATTAGCTATCATAAATGCTTCTCGTACTGCTCCATGGTATGCTGATTATGCTAATTACATTGTCGCGAAATTCATACCACCTAGTTTCACATACCAGCAAAAGAAAAAGTTATTTTATGATTTAAGACATTACTTCTGGGATGACCCACACCTTCATAAAGAAGGAGTAGATTGTGTAATTAGACGTTGTGTACCTGAGCATGAACAGGAATAGGTCCTACGCAAGTGTCACTCCGAGGCATATGGAGGACACCACACTGGAGATAGAACTGCACATAAGGTATTGCAATCCGGTTTTTATTGGCCTACTCTCTTCAAAGATGCCCGTAAGTTTGTCTTGTCTTGTGATGAATGTCAAAGAATAGGTAACATTAGTAGACGTCAAGAAATGCCTATGAATTATTCTCTTGTTATTGAATCATTTGATGTTTGAGGCTTTGATTATATGGGACATTTTCCTGCCTCTAATGGTTATACACATATTTTAGTTGTTGTTGATTATGTTACTAAGTGGGTAGAAGCTATTCCAACTAGTAGTGCTGATCATAACACCTCTATTAAGATGCTTAAAGAAGTTATTTTTCCGAGGTTTGGAGTCCCTAGATATCTCATGACTGATGGTGGTTCACATTTTATTCAGGGTGCCTTTCGTAAAATGCTTGCTAAGTATGATGTTAATCATAGAATTGCATCTCCATATCACCCACAGTCTAGTGGTCAAGTAGAGTTGAGTAATAGAGAGCTCAAATTAATTTTGCAAACGACTGTTAATAGATCTAGAAAGAATTGGTCCAAGCAACTTGATGATGCATTATGGGCCTATAGAACTGCTTATAAAAATCCTATGGGTATGTCTCCATATAAAATGGTTTATGGAAAAGCTTGTCACTTGCCTCTCGAACTTGAACATAAGGCATATTGGGCCATTAAAGAGCTCAATTATGATTTCAAACTTGCCCGGGAGAAGAGGTTATTTGATATTAGCTCACTTGATGAATGGAGAACCCAAGCCTATGAGAATGCCAAGCTGTTTAAAGAAAAAGTTAAAAGATGGCATGACAAAAGGATACAAAAACGTGAGTTTAATGTAGGTGATTATGTTTTGCTTTTCAACTCTCCTTTAAGATTTTTTGCAGGAAAACTTCTCTCTAAATGTGAAGGTCCTTACGTTATCGAGGAGGTCTATCGTTCCGGTGCCATAAAAATCAACAACTTCGAAGGTGGTGAACGGTCAAAGAATCAAACATTATATCTCAGGTAATCCTATGAATGTTGAAACTAATATTATTGACATCGTAACCCCGGAGGAATACATAAGGGACACTTTCCAAAATGTTTTAGACTCTGAAAAGGAATAGGTAAGTGGTACGGTAAGTAAACCAACTCCAAAACAGTTCTAATAGCAATTTATCTCTGTTTTGGAATATTTAAGAAAATAGAAAAATAAGAAGTAGTCCAGGAAGGACACGAGGCGTCCACGAGGGTGGAGGACGTGCCCTACCTTACTGGGCGCGCCCCCTGCCTCGTGGGCACCTCGTGTGCTCTCCGGACTCCGTTTTCTTGCATGATACTTCTTTTGGTCGGTAAAAATTCATTATATAATCTCTCGAAGGTTTTGACCACCGTATCACGCAAACATCTTCTGTCTTTGTTTGTTTATGCCGCAGATTAGAGCAATAAGTCATCCCAGGATTCGGAGGGAGAAAGCTATGTGGCTGATTACCTTGCAGACCCTAAGGTCTACGGGGACTTGGATCAATGTGGCTGGACCACTGAGGAAGAAGAAGACTACGACCCTAAGGGAAAGGAGGAGACGAGCTCAGACGAAGATGAAGTCCCGTTACCTCAACATGGGGATATGCATGTGGAGTTTAAAAAGTCAAGCATCCCTGATAAGGCAAAGAAACCCAAGATCGAGTTTATCCCTTTTCATCTCTTGCAGGAAAACAAACATGAACTATGCAAAAGGATATTAAGCCTTGAGCAGGAGATCAACGATCTAAGGGAGCAAAATTCCATTCTCAAGCGCAAATTAAGGAAGAAGCCTACATCATCAACAACTCCTTCTTCACCACCTTCATCACCTTCGAGGACATAATCACATGGGTATGGGCACTCCCCTTGGAAACTTCCAAGCTTGGGGGAGGTGCCCCAGTATCGTATCACAATCACACTCCTATCTTTACCATTTTACTTAGTTCGATCCTTTTGGTAATATCTTGATCTAGTAGAATAAAGCTTTGGTATGATTTAGTTTTGAGTTTTGCTTTGAGATCCCTCCATGTAATCGAGTCCGTGAGCTATATATAATAAAGATTAGTGTTGAGTCAAGGGCTTTGCTATTTTGCCATGATCTTAAGTGCATAAAAGAATAAAAAGAATAAAAGAGTTCATATTGATCTTATGGATAGTAATGACTTCACACATAGAGACTATGAGGCTTAAAAGTTGTTGAGAGTTGGCAAATGTAGTTTTTGTCATCATTGCAATTAATAGGAAGTAATAAAGAAAGAGAGGTTCTCACATATAAATATACTATGTTGGAAATATTTTATGATTGTCAGCACTCATTAAAGTATGACATGCTAAAGAGTTGATGTTGGACAAGGAAGACAATGTAATGGGTTATGTTTTCTCACATCTCAGTTAAAGTATATTGTCATGGATCATTCAAACATGTTGAGCTTGCCTTTCCCCCTCATGCTAGCCAAATTCCTTGCACCAAGTAGAGATACTACTTGTGCTTCCAAATATCCTTAAACCCAGTTTTGCCATGAGAGTCGACCATACCTGATGAGCAGGAGTTTCAGAAGGCAACAGAGGTTCTCTGCGTTGACGGTGGTGCTTCTCTGCATACCTCGCACCGCCAACTCAAACAGTGGATGCGGGAGGTTAATGCAGCAGAACCATCCGTGGAGTCACGTAGACCTCTGAAGTGGTCCAGCACGCCTATCATCTTCGATATTGAGGACCACCCTGATCGCGTAACTGCGGTCGGGTGTTTGCCGATGTTGGTCTCACCAACCATCCGCAACCTCAAGGTCACCAAGATGTTAGTTGACGGCGGGGCCGGCCTAAATCTGAACTCCTCCGCAGTGCTCCAGAAGCTTCAGATCCCTGACAGCGAGCTTGAAGAGACTGGAACTTTCCAAGGAATCAACCCAGGAAGGAGCAAGCCGAAAGGGAAGATCACGTTGCCGGTAACATTTGGCAGCGAACTGAATTTTAGGACTGAGAGGGTCACATTCGACGTTGCTGATTTCCCGTTGCCTTACAATGGGATACTTGGCCGTCCAGCACTCGCCAAGTTCATGGCAGCCTCTCATTACGCCTACAACTTGCTCAAGATGCCCGGCCCGATAAGCGTCATTTCTGTCCATGGCGACAAGAAAGATGTGCTTATCTGCGCCGACAAGATTTACCGGGATGCAGCAGCTGCGACAGATAGCAAATCACTTGCTGCTGAAGCTCCCGGGGGGAAGAAGAAGACCAAGTCCGGCAAGAGCTCTGATGCCCACTCCGGCAAGCGCACCTCTTCGGAGTGCTGCGCTACCGTCGAGGACGCACCATCGAGCTCCACCGGCAAGTGCAAGAAGATGATGGCAGCTCCACGAAGACCAAGAAGGTGCCGCCAAGGAGGGCGGCCTGGTGGTACCTTCACCATCGATTGCCACGCTTGACCCTAAATAGGAAGGCGAGCTCATTGCTTTCCTGCGGGCGAATGTCGGCGTGTTTGCATGGCAACCGTCGACATCCAGTGTTCCGAAAGTAATTGAGCACCACTTAGCTGTCTGTCCTCATCGCGGCCCGTCAAGCAAAAAGTAAGGAAGCAGCGGTGGGCGCCGGGAGTTCATAGCGAAGAGATCAAGAAGTTGGAAGCAGCAGGCCTTGTCGAGGAGTGCTCCATCCCGTGGTTGGCCAATCCGGTAGTTATGCGCAAAGGCGAATGGGAAATTGAGACTTTGTATTGACTTCACAGATGTTAATAAAGCTTGTCCCAAAGACCCATTTCCCTTGCCACGTATCGACCAGATTGTTGACTCCACGGCTGGATGTGATTTGCTTTCATTTCTTGATGCATACTCAGGATATCATCAGATCTTCATAGCAGAAGAAGATGAAGAGAAAACAGCATTCATAACACCATGTGGCACATACTGTTTCATACGGATTTGCAAGAGTAGTCCATGATGCTTTTGAGCCCCAAATGCACAGAAATGTAGAAGCCTACATGGATGACATAGTGGTCAAGAGCAAGGACAAAGCAACTTTGGTTCAAGACTTAGATGAGACCTTGGCAAATCTGCGCAAGATCAACCTCAAGCTCAATCCCGAGAAGTGCGTGTTTGGAGTTCCTTCCGGCAAGCTTCTCGGGTTTTTCGTATCTCAGAGGGGAATTGAAGCCAACCCCGACAAGATTAAAGCCATTGAGCAGATTGAAGCACCAAAGCACGTCAAGGATGTAAGAAGACTCGCCGGTTGCGTGGCTGCTCTCAGCAGGTTTATCTCTAGGTCTGCTGAGCGCGCCCTGCCGTTTTTCAAGATTTTGAAAAAGGCAGGTCCAATGAAATGGACTCCCGAAGCGGAGGCTGCGCTGCAGGACTTGAAGAGGTACCTGTCCTCCACTCCAATACTTGTCGCACCTAGGCCACAAGAGAAGTTGCTACTATACATAGCGGCAACCAATCAAGTGGTTAGTGCTGCGTTAGTAGCGGAAAGGGAGGCGGATGATGAGCCGGCAACCGAAGCAGATGCATCCAGCGACAAGCAGGGGGCTTCACCGTCAAGCTCTGGTCCCGACAACGATGGATCTGCGCAGGATTGCGAGAAGAGTCAGAAAAGGATGGTGCTGCGCCCAGTCTACTTTGTCAGCTCCCTTCTGCAGGGGGCTAGATCAAGGTACTCTGGTGTGCGAAATTGCTTCGGCCTCCTCATGGCCTCGAAAATCTGCGCCATTACTTCCAAGCACACGAGATAACAGTTGTCACTCGCTTTCCCTGAAGAGGATATTGCAAAATCCGGAAGCAACAGGCAGGATTGTCGAGTGGGCCTTTGGAACTATCAAGCTTGGCCTCAAGTTTGAAAGCATTTCAACTATCCAAAGCAGAACCTTTGGCAGAATTTATAACAGAGTGGGCCTTGACGCAAGATGAAGAAATTCGAGACGAGCATTCCGTCAAGGAAGCAAATAAAGAGTGGCTCATGTATTTTGATGGTGCCTTCTCGCTGCAAGGCGCCGGTGCCGGCGTGCTGCTTATCGCACCCACCGGAGAGCACCTCAAGTACATAGTCCAAATGCACTTTCCCAAGGAACAAGCAACAAATAATACTGCAGAGTATGAAGGTTTGCTTGCCGGTCTCAGGATTGCAGTGGACCTTGGGATCAGGAAGCTTATTGTCAGGGGAGACTCGCAGCTTGTCGTCCGCCAAGTGAAGAAAGACTATCAGAGTCCATTGATGGAAGCTTATGTTGATGAAGTGAGAAAGCTAGAAGAACACTTTGAAGGCCTGCAAATGGAACATGTTCCAAGAGATCGAGAATGACATTCTTGATGGCTGTCAAACTGTGCTGCACTCAAGTTACACGTGGAACCAGTAATTTTTGTGCTCAAGCTGACTCAACCAAGCTGTAACACCATCAACTAGACAGAGCAAGAAGAGGAAGTTGGTTTCGGTGACTACTTTCCGCAGAGCTCCCAAGCCGCCGCCAAGAAGGTCCACAAGATCAACACAGATATCGCTGAGGAGCGATGCTGCTCCGACAAGCCCTAGGGTTTGTTTCGTTGAAGCGAGCGCTCCCGACAAGTTTTGCTCGGCAAGCTTGCCGAGGATCATCAAGCTCGGCTGAGCCGCAGGTTCTTGCCGAGAAGCTGATGTTCCCTTGAGCGCAAATGTGCCTTTAGTCCTTGTTGTCGAGCTGCAAGCTCCAACATGGGCGCAGCAGATCGTCCATTTCCTTGAGACGGAGAACTTCCGAAGAGCAAGAAGAAGCGGAAAGAGTAGCCCGGCAGTCAAGTATGTACCAGTTTGTTGACAACATCACATGCATGAAGAAGACTCAACGTTGTGAAATTGAAGTGTATTTGCGGGAAGATGGATGAAGCTGTTGGCGAGAGATACATGGAGGCATATGTGGTCACCACATTGGCGCAAAACACTTGCCGCAAAGCTTTCCGGCAAGGTTTCTTCTGGCGGAAGCCCTCCGGATGCAACTGCACAAGTAACCAAGTGTGAAGCGTGCAGTTCCATTCAAAACAGATACACCAGCCAGCTCAAGCTCTCGAGACGATCCCTTTATCCTGGCCATTTTCGATGCGGGGCTCGACATCCTCGGCCCCTTTCCCGAGCTGTCGGGGCTTTGAGTACTTATGCGTCGCAATCGACAAGTTCACAAAGTGGCGGAAGTGGAAGCGATGAGGAAGGTGACAGACAATCGGCGATCAAGTTCTTCAGGTCAATTGTTTGCCGTTTTGGGATACCTAACAGGATCACCACTGACAACTGCACACAATTCACGAGTCGCACCTTCATGCAGTACGTCCAAGATCTTGGCGCCAAGGTCTGCTTTGCTTCTGTTTCTCATCCGAGGAGCAACGGTCAAGCAGAGAGGGCAAATGCTGAAGTGCTGCGAGGACTCAAGACCAGAACTTTCGACAGGCTACGCAAGTGCGGAAGAAACTGGATTGAGGAGCTGCCGGTGGTTCTTTGGTCGATCAGGACGACGCCAAATCGAGCCACTGGCCAGACACCTTTCGCTCTAGTCTATGGAGCAGAGGCAGTTCTCCCCACGGAACTCGTATACGGGTCACCTCGAGTGCTCGCTTATGATGAGCTTGAGCAAGAGCAGCTGCGACAAGATGACGCGCTGCTCCTTGAGGAGGATCGTCTTCAGGCCGCTGTACGAGCTGCTCATTACCAGCAAGCTTTGCGTCGCTACCATAGCCGCAAAGTTGGTGCCAGAAGCTTTGAGGAAGGCGACCTTGTTCTTCGGCGCGTTCAGTCCGCCAAGAATTCCAACAAGTTGACGCCAAAGTGGGAAGGCCCTTATCGGGTGAAACGAGTCACTAGGCCTGGCGCTGTCCACCTAGAGACCGAAGATGGCGTTCCGGTGAGCAACTCCTGGAATATAGAGCATCTTCGCAAGTTTTACCCATAAGGCACGGTTGCCAGAACCCGTTCCGGCAGCCACCCTTTTGTACAAGTCTTGCCGCTGTTGCATGTAATCCTTTGTACAAAGCCGGGCGCAGACCCCGTGCATTAGTAAAGCTTATGTGTTGAGCACAACTTGTCAATTTCATGCTTTCATCATTATTTTGCATGTATTATCTGACATTTTGTGCAGCATCCACACCCGGTAAGCGATAACGAGCCACTAGGCTCCATAACTTTATTTTCTCTTCTTTCTTCTCATAAGAAAGGAAGGTTCCTTCGCCCACAAGTTAGCCGGGGGGAAGGAGAAGATAATGGTGTGGGCCGTCAAGTGTCACTCGAGGAAGTATCGCCTTGCCGGGAAGCAAACGACAGAAAAGCTAAGTTGCCAAAGTTTGAGCAATCAGTTTTTAAATTTTTAAGTTATCTTCCTCGAACGATAGTACTTTGTATGGAAAACCTGTGCGCGAAGGAACCAACTCGCGGCTGGTTTGCGCCCTTACTTTGTTTCGAGTCCGCTCAACAATTTAAGTGAGCTGCAACTAGTTGCGACAAGGTTGCTTGTCGGAGGCGGCATCGCCAGCAGGCTGCTGACGTTCCGCACTCAGCGCTCGCGGCAAAGGTGCCCGCGCCGATAAGTTCCCCAAAAGCGTAGGGTACAAACATACAAAGGAAGAAATCAAGTAGAGGAAATAACGTTGCGATCGTTTGCCTAAGATAGTGTATATTACAAAATGACTTGTCGCAGATCTAATAAATTGTTCTCCTGAACATGATCTGCAGCGACAAGGGAGAGATAAACTTGGCGGCCTAGTCTACGCGGTCGCCATCAACCCTCTTCACTCCGCTCACCCTGTCCACAATGGGTGCGACAAGGGCCTTGAGCGCTTCAACGTCAGCAGTTGGCGGCAGGGACTTGAGGACGTTGGCGAAGCTGACGCCTGGATTGCGGAAGGCCACCTTCATCAAGACCTTCTGAAGAGCCCCGGCACAGATTTGGCGCGACTCGTCGGCCAGCTGCTTTGGGATCTCCTCCCGGAGCCGCTGGAGAGCCGCCAACACGCTCTTGAAGAACAGGCTGAGCTTAGCGCTGGGATGGAGATGCTCGTCGGTGGGGTACCCGAGATCCACCATCCCCAGCTCCATCAGCTCATTGTTGATGGCGGCGGCAGTATCCACAAGGCCCTCGGTCCAGATCATCACGTTCTCCTTGAAGGTGTTGTGGGCGTTCGTGGCGGTCGCCAGCAGCTCCTCGCTGGCCTTGATCTTCTCCAACAGGCCCGCTTCCCGCTCCTTGGCGCCGTCCAGCGTCTCCGTCAGGGTGGACAGCTTCAGCTCAAGATCCGCCGTGACATCCTTGGCGGCGTCGATCTCCTTGATCTTCTCAGCGAGACGGCCCTGCAACTCACCAAGAGTGTAGGCGTCCTTCTTGCTCTCATGCTTCAGCGCGGTGACCTCCTCGCCGCTCTTCTGGAGGGTGGCCTCCAGCTGCGCCACCCTCGTCTCCAATTCCTTCTTGGCGGCCTCGGCGGATGCGGCGGCGTCCTTTGCCTCCTTGAGTCCTCCGCCAATGGATTCCTCGCGCGCGGCAAGATCTTCCTCATAGCTGTCGAGGTTGATCTTCCGCTGCGCCAGTTCGCCTTCTTGCGGAGAGAGCTTCTCGCCGGCCAGCCTTTGCTGCTCCTCGACCTCGGCCTTCTCCAGGATGAAGGCCGTGCGCTCCTCAGCAAGTTGCTCCCGCGCCTCTGCTACGTCCCGGAGAGTTTCCTTGTTAGCGCGCCGGAGCTCTTCTGCGCGCTTCTCCATGTCAGCTCCCGCCCTCGCGACAAGTGCTTCTCGCGACTCCACCTTAGCTTGTCGGGCGCGGTAGAGCGGCAAAGCTTCTTCAGCAGCTGCTCCTCCTCGACTTCGCCATCGCTGCTGCTTGGCGCATCAACTAGCGACAGCCCAGCGGAGGCGAGCAGCCTCGTCAAGGTCTCTCCTCGACGGGCGCCACGAGCTCGACGCCCATGGAAGCTTGATGAAGACACCGTCGCCGGCCTTCAGATAGGCGCCAGGCTGGGGCTCTTCGGATCCTGGTGCTGCATCGGTGGCGGAGGGATCGGCGGTCGCCGTAGCGCCTGGCGCTCCTGCGGCCTCAGGGTCGTCAGTACGACCACCAGACCCCTCCCCAGCCTCTGCGCCAGCGGCCTTGGCGGCCTCCTCGCCGGCAGACCCATCGGCGCCAGCCTCCTCCTCCATGTTGGCGGCGTCGTCATTGTTGCCGCGCGCGTCCTCCTCGCCGGCAACCTCAGTCTCCATCGGCTCTCCGGCAGATGGATCTGACGATCAGAAAAAGAAAGAACAGTCAAGCAAGTGTTCGAAAAGAAGAACAGAAGAAAAAGGACCCAAGGGAAATTTTCAAGTAAGAAGATTACCTGCAATGGGATCTGTAGCCGCGGTCTCCACTACTGGAGGGTCGTCGGCGCTGCCCCTTGTCGGAGAAGCTCCCCTTGTCGGAGAGGCCTCCCTTGCCGGAGGCGCTCCCTTGGCGGAGAGTTCTCCTTGGCGCGAGTTGAAGCGAGCATGAACTTGGGGTGACTTCCGGGGCCTCCTGATGAGGCTGCTTTGCTCCTGCACAATTCAACAAGTCAGATGTCAGTAAAGAAGGAGCACCCATGCACACCGAACCGTAAGAGATAATCCAAACACTTACGCTGGGTGCTGTGCTGGGGGCTGCTCAGGGGAAGGGTTGCCGGATCCGGCAACGGGGTCTCACACGTGCCTCCTGTCGCCACGGGAGATTCGTCTTCGATGACCACCACCGTAGTCTTGGCCCTCTTCGACGCCCTCTGAGCCAGCATCCTGAAAAAGGAAAGAGCTCAGAATGAAGCAAGTCAGATACAAGATAAAGCAGTCAATTGAAGAATTACAAGTAGCAGCGACAAGATCTTACTCTTCCTCTTCTTCCTCCTCGGAGCTGAGAGCGGAGAAGTCGAATTCCGCTCCGCCTCGGTGCGGCGAGCTGGAAGAGTAGGCTCCCTAGGACGCTTGGTGGGTGCGGGAGCCGTGGTCCCCGAGAGCCTGCTCCGTTCTTTGTCGCATAACGTGAGGCGCCAGCAGGCAACAGAGCTTGTCGCGGTGGAACGTCGCCGCGGCGAGGCGGCTGTTGGCCCGGCTGCCGCCCGCCACTTCTCCGATCCTGCGAGACGCCTTCTTGTCGGGGCGCGGGTTCCTCCCGCTGCAAGCTATCTCAAGGCGGAGGGAGGCGCCCGGCAGGCTCGCTCGGCTCGGCTTCAGGCTCAATCTGCTCCTCCGCGCGGTGAGCTCCTCTCGTCGGCAAGGCTTGCCGCCTCGGCTGCCTCTGCCTCGACGGGTGAACCCAAACACGCCGGCGGCAGCAGCTTCGCCGCCTCCTCCAACCTTGTGGCGATGTCGCCATCTCTTGCTCGCTGGTGTCGCGGTGAGCCACTTCGCTCGTCGGCACGGATCGGCACTTCTTCCAAGTTGTCGAAGAACTGCTGCACGACGTCGTCGGCGGGCTCTGCTATACTGAACGATTCCATGGGAATCGCACAACAGCATCATCGCGCGGATGCGGTCAAGCGACGAGTTGTTGCACGGAGGGACAACTCCCTCGGCAACATGAACCACTCGGGGTGATCTGCATCGAGCTTGAACAACTCCGCAGCATGGCATCCAGCTCCAAGACAAGAAAGTTCCAGGTTGAGGCCCGGACGCAGCCTCATGATATCCGCCGCGTTTTGGAACTCCCAAGCAGGCCTCCCCCTCTCCTGCAAGGGCGCAATGTGGCGGCGAAGGAAGTCCGCGCCAACAGCTCCTACGGTAAGCCCGGCATGCCTGAGGCACAAGATCCGGGTCACGGCAACTTGGCATCCTCCGGCACCCCGGCTCAGAGAAACCGGAACACCCTGTATTCCAGCCCAGAGATCGCGTCTTCTGGAATACGGCACTGCTTGACATAGAACAAATCAGCTCATGTTACAAAGGATAGTGGATACAAAGGTCTGATGTTACAAAGGATCACATCAGCACGGCGACACTATGCCTGCTAAGGTAGCTCTATGCTAGCAGCGGAACAACTCATACTAGCGGAAACTTCTAGTGGCGGAACAACGGCGACAGTGGTGAACTCCACTCTGCAAGGACTCTGGCTGGGACACGGTCTAGATCGCACGCGCGGTAACCTTGACAAGCAATCAATCATGGCACCACCTGCAATCCGGCATGACACGCCAGGTCAGTACATTGAATGTACTTGCAAACTCACAACAAACAAAAGCATCAAGGCAAGATAATAACATAGCATTAACAGGTAGTTATATTATGCGGAAACAAAAACTAAGTTTGATAAGGTACTACTAGAATTACTACTGAACCACCATCTCAAGAATCATCTCACTCTTGGTTATCCGGCCAAGCAATAAATCACCTCGATCACCTTGTGATCAATACCTCCACGTGACCACCGCGTGACCACATCACAAACTGAATGATCATCCTCGAGATCATCCCAATATCATCATCATCATCCTGCCAAACTGTACTTCTCAAATATATGAACACATAAATCACCGATAAGTCATTCCGTCATGTGAGTGTTGATCGGACGGTGCGACCTAGTACGAACTGTGCCCATGACCGAGGTCGCGGCTATCGATAGATTAAACACACACTCTGCAGGGGTTAGCACATTGTACCCATATCACAGAACCCATGGCCTCGTGCTCCCATTCGGGTGGACCAACAGCGTTCCGACAAAACTAGTCTACTACCATGACACTCTCCCGGCCACTCCGACCAACTCTCATTTGGGATCAGTCTGGTGGCCCGATGTCACCTCGTGACACCCAACAGCCACGATCGTGGCAAAAACAAAACGGTCTCAAGCGGGACAGAGCGCGCAAACAACTCGGGCACACAAGGCTTATACCGCCTACCCGATCAGGCAGCGCACGTGTATAACCTTCCCTAGTTGGAGGCACTGATACGTCTCCAACGTATCTATAATTTTTGATTGCTCCATGCTACTTTATCTACTGTTTTGGACTATGTTGGGCTTTATTTTCCACTTTTATATTATTTTTGGGACTAACCTATTAACCGGAGGCCCAGCCCAAAATTGCTGTTTTTTGCCTATTTCAATGTTTCGAGGAAACAGAATATCAAACGGAGTCCAAACGGAATGAAACCTTCGGGAACGTGATTTTCACACGAGCGTGATCCGGAGACTTGGACCCTACTACAAGAAGTGCCAGAGGCGGTCACGAGGGTGAAGGGCGCCCCCCCCCCCCACCCCTTGGGCGTGCCCCCTACCTCGTGGGCCCCCTGACGCTCCACCGACGTACTACTTCCTCCTATATATACCTACTGTTGGGAACGTAGTAATTTCAAAAAATTTCCTACGCACACGCAAGATCATGGTGATGCATAGCAACGAGAGGGGAGAGTGTTGTCTACGTACCCTCGTAGACCGAAGCGGAAGCGATCACAACGTAGAGGAAGTAGTCGTACGTTCTCCTCGCGATCCAACCGATCCCAGCGCCGTTACTCCGGCGCCCGAGTTCTTGACACACGTACAACTCGGTGACGCTCCTTAGGCTCCGATCCAGCAAAGCTGGGGAGAGAGTTCCGTCAAGACGACGGCGTGGTGGACGATCTTGATGTTCTACCGACGCAGGGCTTCGCCTAAGCACCGCTACGGTATGACCGAGGTGGAATATGGTGGAGGGGGGCACCGCACACGGCTAAGGAACGATCTCAAGGATCAACTTGTGTGTTCTAGGGTGCCCCCTGCCCCCGTATATAAAGGAGCAAGGGGAGGGCGGCCGGCCCTAGGAGGCGCGCCAAGGGAGGGAGTCCTCCTCCTAGTGGGAGTAGGACTCCCTTTCCTAGTCCAACTAGGAAGGAGGAAGGGGAAGGAAAGAGAGGAGAGGAGAGGGAAGGGGGCGCGCCCCCTCCTTGTCCTATTCGGACTCCCCATGGGGGGCGCCACCTCCTGGTGCGGCCCTCTCTCTCCCTCTTGGCCCAATAAGGCCCATTACTTCCCGGTGGGTTCCGGTAACCCTCCGGCACTCCGGTTTTCTCCGAAACTTCCGGAACCTTTCCGTGTCCGAATATAGCCGTCCAATATATCAATCTTTATGTCTCGACCATTTGAGACTCCTCGTCATGTCCGTGATCACATCCGAGACTCCGAACTCCTTGGTACATCAAAATACACAAACTCATAATATAACCGTCATCGAAACCTTAAGCGTGCGGACCCTACGGTTCGAGAACAATGTAGACATGACCGAGACACGTCTCGGTCAATAACCAATAGCGGGACCTGGATGCCCATATTGGCTCCTACATATTCTACGAAGATCTTTATCGGTGAGACCGCATAACAATATCGTTGTTCCTTTGTCATCGGTATGTTACTTGCCCGAGATTCAATCGTCGGTATCAATACCTAGTTCAATCTCGTTCTTGGCAAGTCTCTTTACTCGTTCCGTAATACATCATCTCACAGCTAACTCATTAGTTGTAATGCTTGCAAGGCTTAGTGATGTGCATTACCGAGAGGGCCAGAGATACCTCTCCGACAATCGGAGTGACAAATCCTAATCTCGAAATCGCCAACCCAACATCGCCTTTGGAGACACCTGTAGTACTCCTTTATAATCACCCGCACGTTGTGACGTTTGGTAGTACCAAAGTGTTCCTCCGTAAACGGAGTTGCATAATCTCATAGTTATAGGAACATGTATAAGTCATGGATAAAAGCAATAGCAACATACTAAGCGATCGGGTGCTAAGCTAATGGAATGGGTCATGTCAATCAGATCATTCAACTAATGATGTGACCTTGTTAATCAAATGACAACTCCTTTGTCTATGGTTAGGAAACTTAACCATCTTTGATTAACAAGCTAGTCTAGTAGAGGCATACTAGTGACACTGTTTGTCTATGTATTCACACATGTATTATGTTTCCGGTTAATACAATTCTAGCATGAATAATAAACATTTATCATGAAATAAGGAAATAAATAATAACTTTATTATTGCCTCTAGGGCATATTTCCTTGATCTCCCACTTGCACTAGAGTCAATAATCTAGTTCACATCATCATGTGATTCAACACTAATATTCACATCTGTATGTGATTAACACCCATAGTTCACATCGTCATGTGACCAACACCCAAAGGGTTTACTAGAGTCAATAATCTAGTTCACATCGCTATGTGATTAACACCCAAAGAGTACTAAGGTTTGATCATGTTTTGCTCGCGAGAGAAGCTTTAGTCAACGGGTCTGTCACATTTAGAGCCGTATGTATTTTGCAAATATTCTATGTCTACAATGCTTTGCACGGAGCTACTCTAGCTAATTGCTCCCACTTTCAATATGTATCCAGATTGAGACTTAGATTCATCTGGATCAGTGTTAAAACTTGCATCAACGTAACCCTTTACGACGAACCTTTTTTTTTCACTTCCATAATCGAGAAACATATCCTTATTCCACTAAGGATAATTTTGACCGCTGTCCATTGATCTACTCCTAGATCACTATTGCACTCCCTTGCCAAGCTTAGTGGTAGGGTATGCAATAGATCAGTACTGACATGACATACTTTATAGAACCTATGGCTGATGCATAGGGAATGACTTTCATTCTCTTTCTATCTTCTGCCGTGGTCGGGTTTTGAGTCTTACTCAATCTCACACCTTGTAACACAGGCAAGAACTCTTTCTTTGACTGTTCCATTTTGAACTATTTCAAAATCTTGAGAAGGTATGTACTTATTGAAAAACTTATCAAGCGTCTTGATCTATCTCAATAGATCTTGATGCTCAATATGTAAGCAGCTTCACCGAGGTCTTTCTTTGAAAAACTCCTTTCAAACACTCCTTTATGCTTTGCAGAATAATTCTACATTATTTCCGATCAACAATATGTCATTCACATATACTTATCAGAAAGGCTGTAGCGCTCCCACTCACTTTCTTGTAAATACAGGCTTCTCCAAAAGTCTGTATAAACCCAAATGCTTTGATCAACACATCAAAGCGTATATTCCAACTCCGAGATGCTTGCACCAGTCCAATGATGGATCGCTGGAGCTTGCACATTTTGTTAGCACCTTTAGGATTGACAAAATCTTCTTGTTGCATCATATACAACTCTTCTTTAAGAAAACCATTAAGGAATGCAGTTTTGACATCCATTTGCCAGATTTCATAAAATGTGGCAATTGCTAACATGATTCGGACAGACTTTTAAGCATCGATACGAGTGAGAAAATCTCATTGTATTCAACATCTTGAACTTTGTCAAAAACCTTTTTCGACAAGTCTAGCTTTGTAGATAGTAACACTACTATCAGCATCTGTCTTCCTCTTGAAGATCCATTTATTTAACATGGCTTGCTGATCATCGAGCAAGTCAATCAAAGTCCATACTTTGTTCTCATACATGGATCATATCTCAGATTTTATGGCCTCAAGCCATTTCGCGGAATCTTGGCTCATCATCGCTTCCTCATAGTTCGTAGGTTCATCATGGTCTAGTAACATGACTTCCAGAACAGGATTACCGTACCACTCTGGTGCGGATCTTACTCTGGTTGATCTACGAGGTTCTGTAGTAACTTGATCTAAAGTTTCATGATCAACATCATCAACTTCCTCACTATTTGGTGTAGATGTCGCAGAAACCGGTTTCTATGATAAACTACTTTCAAATAAGGGAGAAGGTACAATTACCTCATCAAGTTCTACTTTCCTCCCACTCACTTCTTTCGAGAGAAACTCCTTCTCTAGAAAGGATCCATTCTTAGCAACGAATGTTTTGCCTTTGGATCTGTGATAGAAGGAGTACCCAACAGTTTCCTTTGGGTATTCTATGAAGACGCACTTTTCCGATTTGGGTTCGAGCTTATCAGGTTGAAAACCTTTTTCACATAAGCATCGCAACTCCAAACTTTAAGAAACGACGGCTTAGGTTTACTGCTAAACCATAGTTCATACGGTGTCGTCTCAACGGATTTAATGGTGCCCTATTTAATGTGAATGCAGCTGTCTCTAATGCATAACCCCAAAACGATATTGGTAAATCGGTAAGAGACATCATTGATCGCACCATATCAAATAAAGTGCGGTTATGACGTTCGGACACATCATTACGTTATGGTGTTCCATGTGGCGTGAGCTGTGAAACTATTCCACATTGTTTTATATGAAGGCCAAACTCGTAACTCAAATATTCTCCTCCACGATCAGATCGTAGAAACTTTATTTTCTTATTACGATGATTCTCCACTTCACTCTGAAATTCTTTGAACTTTTCAAATGTTTCAGACTTGTGCTTCATTAAGTAGATATACTCATATCTGCTCAAATCATCTTGTGAAGGTCAGAAAATAACGATACTTGCCGTGAGCTTTAACACTCATCGGACCGCATACATCAGTATGTATTATTTCCAATAAGTCATTTGCTCGCTCCATTGTTCCGAGAATGAGTCTTTAGTCATCTTGCCCATAAGGCATGGTTCTCAAGCATCAAGTGATTCCAAAATCCCATCAGCATGGAGTTTCTTCATGCGCTTTACACCAATATGACCTAAACGGCAGTGCCACAAATAAGTTGCACTATCATTATTAACTTTGCATCTTTTGGCATCAATATTATGAATATGTGTATCACTACGATCGAGATCCAACAAACTATTTTTATTGGGTGTATGACCATTGAAGGTTTTATTCATTTAAACAGAACAACAATTATTCTTTGACTTTAAATGAATAACCGTTTTGAAAACTATTTTCATTGGGTGTATGACCATCGAAGGTTTTATTCATTTAAACAGAACAACAATTATTCTTTGACTTTAAATGAATAGCCGTTTTGCAATAAACATGATCAAATCATATTCATGCTCAACGCAAACACCAAATAACATTTATTTAGGTTTAACACTAATCCCGAAAGTATAGGGAGTGTGCGATGATGATCATATCAATCTTGGAACTACTTCCAACACTCATCGTCACTTCCCTTCAACTAGTCTCTGTTTATTCTCAGAACTCCTGTTTGAGTTACTAATCTCAGCAACCGAACAAGTATCAAATACTCAGGGGCTACTATAAACACTAGTAAGGCACACATCAATAACATGTATATCAAATATACTCTTGTTCAATTTGCCATCCTTCTTACCCGCCAAATACTTGGGGTAGTTCCGCTTCCAATGACCAGTTCCATTGCAGCAAAATCACTTAGTCTCAGGCTTAGGTCCAGACTTGGGCTTCTTCACTCGAACAGCAACTTGCTTGCCGTTCTTCTTGAAGTTCCCCTTCTTCCCTTTGCCCTTTTCCTTGAAACTAGTGGTCTTGTCAATCATCAACACTTGATGCTCTTTTCTTGATTTCTACCTTCGTCGATTTCAGCATCACGAAGAGCTTGGGAATTACTTTTGTCATCCCTTGCATATTATAGTTCATCACGAAGTTCTACTAACTTGGTGATGGTGACTAGAGAATTCTGTCAATCACTATCTTATCTGGAAGATTAACTCCCACTTGATTCAAGCGATTGAAGTACCTGACAATCTGAGCACATGCTCACTAGTTGAGCGATTCTCCTCCATCTTTTAGCTATAGAACTTGTTGGAGACTTCATATCTCTCAACTCGGGTATTTTCTTGAAATATTAACTTCAATTCCTGGAACATCTCATATGGTCCATGACGCTCAAAACGCCTTTGAAGTCCCGATTCTAAGCCTTTAAGCATGGTGCACTAAACTATCAAGTAGTCATCATATTGAGCTAGCCAAACGCTCATAACGTCGCATCTGCTCCTGCAATAGGTTTGTCACCTAGCAGTGCATTAAGGACATAATTCTTCTGTGCAGCAATGAGGATAAACCTCAGATCACGGATCCAATCCGCATCATTGCTACTAACATTTTTCAACATAATTTTTCTCTAGGAACATATCAAAACAAACATATAAAAGCATAGGGAAGCAACAACGCGAGCTATTGATCTACAACATAATTTGCAAAATACTACCAGGACTAAGTTCATGATAAATTTAAGTTCAATTAATCATATTACTTAAGAACTCCCACTTAGACAGACATCTCTCTAGTCATCTAAGTGATCACGTGATCCAAATCAACTAAACCATAACCGATCATCACGTGAGATGGAGTAGTTTTCAATGGTGAACATCTTATGTTGATCATATCTACTATATGATTCACGCCGACCTTTCGGTCTCCGTGTTCGAGGCCATATCTGCATATGCTAGGCTCGTCAAGTATAACCTGAGTATTCTGCGTGTGCAAAACTGGCTTGCACCCGTTGTAGATGGACGTAGAGCTTATCACACCCGATCATCACGTGGTGTCTCGGCACGACGAACTTTGGCAACGGTGCATACTCAGGGAGAACACTACTTGATAATTTTAGTGAGAGATCATCTTAAAATGCTACCGTCAATCAAAGCAAAATAAGATGCATAAAGGATAAACATCACATGCAATCAATATAAGTGATATGATATGGCCATCATCATCTTGTGCTTGTGATCTCCATCTCAAGCACCGTCGTGATCACCATCGTCACCGCGCGACACCTTGATCTCCATCGTAGCATCGTTGTCGTTTACGCCATCTTATGCTTCTCGACTATCGCTACCGCTTAGTGATAAAGTAAAGCAATTACAGGCGTTTGCATTTCATACAATAAGCGACAACCATATGGCTCCAGCCAGTTGCCGATAATTTCGTTACAAAACATGATCATCTCATACAATAAAATATAGCATCACGTCTTGACCATATCACATCACAACATGCCCTGCAAAAACAAGTTAGACGTCCTCTACTTTGTTGTTGCAAATTTTACGTGGCTGCTACGGGCTTAAGCAAGAACCAATCTCACCTACGCATCAAGACCACAACGATACTTCGTCAAATAGACTCCGTTTTAACCTTCTCAAGGACCGGGCATAGCCACACTCGGTTCAACTAAAGTGAGAGAGACAGACACCCGCCAGCCACCTTTAAGCACGAGTGCTCGTAACGGTGAAACCAGTCTCGCGTAAGCGTACGCGTAATGTCGGTCCGGGCCGCTTCATCTCACAATACCGCTGAACCAAAGTATGACATGCTGGTAGGCAGTATGACTTGTATCGCCCACAACTCACTTGTGTTCTACTCGTGCAAAACATCAAACCATAAAAACCTGGCTCTGATACCACTGTTGGGGAACGTAGTAATTTCAAAAAATTTCCTACGCACACGCAAGATCATGGTGATGCACAACAACGAGAGGGGAGAGTGTTGTCTACGTACCCTCGTAGACCAAAGCGGAAGCGATCACAACGTAGAGGAAGTAGTCGACGTTCTCCTCGCGATCCAACCGATCCCAGCGCCGTTACTCCGGCGCCCCGAGTTCTTGACACACGACAGCTCGGTGACGCTCCTCAGCTCGATCCAGCAAAGCTCCGGGAGAGAGAGTTCCGTCGACGACGGCGTGGTGACGATCTTGATGTTCTATCGACGCAGGGCTTCGCCTAAGCACCGCCACGGTATGACCGAGGTGGAATATGGTGGAGGGGGGCACCGCACACGGCTAAGGAACGATCTCAAGGATCAACTTGTGTGTTCTAGGGTGCCCCCTGCCCCGTATATAAAGGAGCAAGGGGAGGGCCGGCCGCCCTAGGAGGCGCGCCAGGGGGGGAGTCCTCCTCCTAGTGGGAGTAGGACTCCCCTTTCCTAGTCCAACTAGGAAGGAGGAAGGGGGAAGGAAAGAGAGGGAGAGGGAGAGGGAAGGGGGCGCGCCCCCTCCTTGTCCTATTCGGACTCCCCATGGGGGGGGCGCGCCACCTCCTGGTGCGGCCCTCTCTCTCCCCTCTTGGCCCAATAAGGCCCATTACTTCCCGGGGGGTTCCGGTAACCCCTCCGGCACTCCGGTTTTCTCCGAAACTTCCGAACCTTTCCGTGTCCGAATATAGCCGTCAATATATCAATCTTTATGTCTCGACCATTTCGAGACTCCTCGTCATGTCCGTGATCACATCCGAGACTCGAACTCCTTGGTACATCAAAATACACAAACTCATAATATAACCGTCATGGAAACCTTAGCGTGCGGACCCTACGGTTCGAGAACAATGTAGACATGACCGAGACACGTCTCCGGTCAATAACCAATAGCGGGACCTGGATGCCCATATTGGCTCCGACATATTCTACGAAGATCTTTATCGGTCAGACCGCATAACAACATCGTTGTTCCTTTGTCATCGGTATGTTACTTGCCCGAGATTCAATCGTCGGTATCCAATACCTAGTTCAATCTAGTTCATCGAAAGTCTCTTTACTCGTTCCGTAATACATCATCTCACAGCTAACTCATTAGTTGTAATGCTTGCAAGGCTTAGTGATGTGCATTACCGAGAGGGCCCAGAGATACCTCTCCGACAATCGGAGTGACAAATCCTAATCTCGAAATACGCCAACCCAACATCTGCCTTTGGAGACACCTGTAGTACTCCTTTATAATCACCCAGTTACGTTGTGACGTTTGGTAGTACCAAAGTGTTCCTCCGTAAACGGAGTTGCATAATCTCATAGTTATAGGAACATGTATAAGTCATGGATAAAAGCAATAGCAACATACTAAACGATCGGGTGCTAAGCTAATGGAATGGGTCATGTCAATCAGATCATTCAACTAATGATGTGACCTTGTTAATCAAATGACAACTCCTTTGTCTATGGTTAGGAAACTTAACCATCTTTGATTAACAAGCTAGTCTAGTAGAGGCATACTAGTGACACTCTGTTTGTCTATGTATTCACACATGTATTATGTTTCCGGTTAATACTTTTCTAGCATGAATAATAAACATTTATCATGAAATAAGGAAATAAATAATAACTTTATTATTGCCTCTAGGGCATATTTCCTTCACCTACGTACCCTCAAACGATCAGAACAGGAGTCAAAAACCTAATTCCACCGCCGCAACTTCCTGTATCCACGAGATCCCATCTTGGGGCCTGTTCCGGAGCTCCGCCGGAGGGGGAATCCACCACGGAGGGCTTCTACATCAACACCATAGCCTCTCCGATGAAGTGTGAGTAGTTTACTTCAGACCTTCGGGTCCATAGCTAGTAGCTAGATGGCTTCTTCTCTCTTTTTGGATCTCAATACAATGTTCTCCCCCTCTCTCGTGGAGATCTATTCGATGTAATCTTCTTTTTGCGGCGTGTTTGTTGAGACCGATGAATTGTGGGTTTATGATCCAGTATTATCTATGGAAAATATTTGATTCTTCTCTGAATTCTTTTATGTATGATTGAGTTATCTTTGCAAGTCTCTTCGAATTATCCGTTTGGTTTGGCCAACTAGATTGGTAGTTCTTGCAACGGAGAAGTGCTTAGCTTTGGGTTCAATCTTGTGTTGTCCTTACCAGTGATGTAAAGGGTTGCAAGGCACGTATTGTATTGTTGGCATCGAGGATAACAAGATGGGGTTTTTATCATATTGCATGAATTTATCCTCTACATCATGTCATCTTGCTTAAGGCGTTACTCTGTTTTTAACTTAATACTCTAGATGCATCTTTGGATAGCGGTCGATGAGTGGAGTAATAGTAGTAGATGCAGAATCGTTTGATCTACTTCCCTTGGACGTGATGCATATATACATGATCATTGCCTAGATATACTCATAACTATGCTCAATTCATCAAGTGCTCAACAGTAATTTGTTCACCCACCGTAGAAAATCTATGCTCTTGATGAAGCCACTAGTGAAACCTATGGCCCCGGTCTATTCTCACCATATCAATCTCCATCACTTTTATACTTGCTTTGTTTTTACTTTGCCTTTACTTTTTACTTTGCATCTATCTATCAAAAATACCAAAAATATTATCTCTATCAGATCTCACTCGTAAGTGACCGTGAAGGATTGACAACCCCTAATCGCGTTGGTTGCAGTAGCTATCGTTTTTGTGCAGGTACGAGGGACTTGTGCGTGGTCTCCTACTGGATTGATACCTCGGTTCTCAAAAACTGAGGGAAATACTTACGCTACTGTGCTGCATCATCCTCTCCTCTTCGGGGAAAACCAACGCAAGCTCAAGACGTAGCAAGAAGGATTTCGGCGCCGTTGTCGGGAGGCCTACGCAAAAGTCAACATACAAAGTACCCATCACAATCCCTATCTCTCGCATTACATTATTTGCCATTTGCCTCTCGTTTTCCTATCCCCCACTTCACCCTTGCCGTTTTTTTCGCCCTCTCTTTCCCAATCTCCTCCTCTCTTTCTCGTTTGCCTTTTTCCCGTTGCCTTTCTGTTTTCTTGTGTGTTGGATTACTTGTTGCCATGGCACAAGATAATACCAAATTGTGTGATTTCTCGAATACCAATAATAATGATTTCCTTAGCACTCCGATTGCTCCTCTTAATAATTATGAGTCTTGTGAAATCAATACCGCTTTGCTAAATCTTGTTATGAAGATCAATTCGCCGGCCTTCCTAGTGAAGATGCCGCTACTCATCTAAATAATTTTGTTGATTTGTGTGATATGCAAAAGAAGAAAGATACGGATAACAATATTGTCAAATTGAAGTTATTTCCGTTTTCACTTTGAGATCGTGCTAAAATGTGGTTTTCATCTTTGCCTAAAAATAGTATTGATTCTTGGAACAAGTGCAAAGATGTTTTTATCTCTAAGTATTTTCCTCCTACTAAGATTATCACTCTTAGGAACGATATCATGAATTTTTAAACAACTTGATCATGAGCATGTTGCCCAATCTTGGGAAAGAATGAAATTAATGCTTCGCAATTGCCCTACTCATGGTTTGAATTTATGGATGATCATACAAAATTTCTATGCCGGATTGAATTTTTGCTTCTAAAAATCTTTTAGATTCGGCCGCAGGAGGCACTTTTATGGAAATTACATTAGGAGATGCTACCAAATTGATTGATAATATTATGGCTAATTATTCTCAATGGCATACCGAAAGATCTTCTAGTAAGAAAGTGCATGCTATAGCAGAAATCAATGTTTTGAGTGAAAAGATGGATGAACTTATGAAGATGTTTGCTCCTAAAAATACTCCTCTTGATCCCAATGATATGCCTTTATCTACTTTGCTCGAGAATAATAATGAATCTATGGATGTGAATTTTGTTGGTAGGAATAGTTTTGGAAACAACGCGTATAGAGGGAATTTTAATCCTAGGCCTTATCCTAGTAATCCTTCTAATAATTATGGAAATTCCTACAACAACTCTTATGGAAATTTTAATAAGATGCTCTCTGAATTTGAGAATAGTGTTAAAGAGTTTATGAATTCACAAAAGAATTTTAATGCTTTGCTTGAAGAGAAATTGCTTAAAGTTGATGATTTGGCTCGGAACGTTGATAGAATTTCTCTTGAGATTGATTCTTTAAAGCTTATATCTATTCCTCCTAAGCATGATATCAATGAGTCTCTCAAAGCCATGAGAATTTCCATTGATGAGTGCAAGGAAAGAACCGCTAGGATGCGTGCTTCCAAAGATGCCTTTATTAAAGCGTGTTCTTCCAATTCCTACGAAAATCAAGATGAAGATCTAAAAGTTATTGATGTGTCCCCTATTAAATCTTTGTTTTGCAATATGAATCTTGATGAAACTGAATATGATCTTCCTTTACCTAGAAGGCGTTCTAAGAATTCGGAGTTTCTAGATCTTGATGATGAAATTGATAAAAGTGGGATTGAAATAAATAAAAACCGAGATGTTGCTAAACCCACTATTTTGGATCTCAAGGAATTTAATTATGAAAATTGCTCTTTGATTGGTTGTATTTCCTTGTTGCAATCTGTGCTAGATTCTCCTCATGCTTATAGTCAAAATAAGGCCTTTATCGAGCACATTGTTGATGCCTTGATGCAATCTTATGAAGAAAAACTTGAGTTGAAAGTTTCTATCCCTAGAAAACTCCATGATGAATGGGAACCTACCATTAAAATTGAAATTAAAGATTATGAGTTTCATGCTTTGTGTGATTTGGGTGCTAGTGTCTCTACTATTCCCAAAACTTTGTGTGATTTGCTAGATTTCCGTGATTTTGATGATTGCTCTCTAAACTTGCATCTTGCGGATTCTACTATTAAAAATCCTATGGGAAGAATTAATGATGTTCTTATTGTTGCAACTAGGAATTATGTGCCCATAGATTTTATCGTTCTTGATATAGATTGCAATCCTTCATGTCCTATTATTCTTGGTAGACCTTTCCTTAGAACGATTGGTGCAATTATTGATATGAAGGAAGGGAATATTAGATTCCAATTTCCCTTAAAGAAGGGTATGGAACACTTCCCTAGAAAGAAAATAAAATTACCATATGAATCTATCATGAGAGCCACTTATGTATTGCCTACCAAAGATGGCAATACCTAGATCTATCCTTGCTTTTAGGCCTAGCTAGGGGCGTTAAAAGATAGTGCTTGTTGGGAGGCAACCCAATTTTATTTTGTGTTTTTGTTTTGCTTCTGTTTAGGAATAAAATAATCCATCTAGCCTATGTTTAGATGTGGTTTTATGTTTTAATTAGTGTTTGTGCCAAGCTAGACCTATTGGATCTTCTTGGATGATAGTTATTTGATCTTGCTGTAATTTCCAGAAACTTTGTGCTCAGTGCACGAATTGTCAAAAATCACCAGAACGTGATAAAATACTGATTCCAATTGCTGCTGATCAATAAACAAATTGTCCAAGTCTTCTAATTTTGGTAGAATGTTTTGGGTTCCAGAAGTTTGCGTTAGTTACAGATTACTACAGACTGTTCTGTTTTTGACAGATTCTGTTTTGCGTGTGTTGTTTGCTTATTTTGATGAATCTATGGCTAGTAAAATAGTTTATAATACATAGAGAAGTTGGAATACAGTAGGTTTAACACCAATATAAATAAAGAATGAGTTCATTACAGTACCTTAAAGTAGTCTTTTGTTTTCTTTCTCTAACGAAGCTCACGAGATTTCTATTGAGTTTTGTGTTGTGAAGTTTTCAAGTTTTAGGTGAATTCTTTTGATGGATTATGGAACAAGGAGTGGCAAGAGCCTAAGCTTGGGGATGCCCATGGCACCCCCAAGATAATCCTAGGACACCAAAAAATCAAAGCTTGGGGATGCCCCGGAAGGCATCCCCTCTTTCGTCCACTTTCGTCGGTAATTTACTTGGAGCTATATTTTTATTCACCACATGATATGTGTTTTGCTTGGAGCATCTTGTATTATTTGTGTATTTTCTTGTTAGTCTACCACAATCATCCTTGCTGTACACGCCTTTTGAGAGAGCCATACATGAATTTAAATTTGATAGAATACTCTATGTGCTTCACTTATATCTTTTGAGCTTGATAGTTTTTGCTCATAGTGCTTCACTTATATCTTTTGAGCTTGATAGTTTTTGCTCATAGTGCTTCACTTATATCTTTTGAGCGTGATAATTTTTGCTCTAGTGCTTCACTTAGATCTTTTAGAGCACGATGGTGGATTTGTTTTAAAGAAACTATTAATCTCTCATGCTTCAATTAGATTATTTTGAGAGTCGTTAATAGCATGTTAATTTGCTTAATGTTAATATACTTGGTGTTCAAGATATGTGAAACTTTCTTTTGAGTGCGTTGAATGCTAAGATAAGTTTGATGCTTGATAATTGTTTTGAGATATGGAGGTGATAATATCAAAGTCGTGCTAGTTGAGTGATTATGAATTTGAGAAATACTTGTGTTGAAGTTAGCAAGTCCCGTAGCATGCACGTATGGTTAAAGTTGTGTATCAAATTTGAAACATGCACTACTAGGGTAGTAGCGTGGGTAAAAACCCGCGCTACTACTACCAGCGCGGGTTTTTTTTGAATTTTTTCGAACAAATATTTCGATTTTTTCCCTAATTTTCAAATTTCTGAATTATTTTAACCTCAAATCTCTAATCACCCATCATCGCTGCTCAATTTAATCTCTAATCACCCCTCATCATTCCAAATCATCTAACTTCCCGGACGGTCACCCATCCTCTCACTACTCCAGCCTGAGCACGCTTAACTTCCGGGTTCTATTCTCCCTCGTTTCCAAGTCTGCACTTGTTGTTTTCATGACAATAGTAAGATGTCAATCCTATTAACCTCAGGAATTTAGCTTGAGCATGAAGTCACACATTTCACTATTTGAGTTTGAAACTATTGTTCTAAAAAATTAGTAACACTAATATTTCTTGAATAATTAGTTTGACCATAGTTTGACCACAGTTTGACCAGATTTGACCAAAATTCAAAAAAACTAAAATAATTATTTAGTAACACTAATATTCTAGAATAATTAGTTTGACCATTGTTTGACCACAGTTTGACCACACAGTTTGAAATTTTTTCGATTTTTTCCACTCTAGATCTTAAAAGCCCCGTAACTTTTGTTCTGTTTGGTTTTTGAGGATTTTGAAAATGTTTAACGGGGTCCCCCCGGTTAAATTTGGATGTAACTTTTCGAGTAGATGATTTTTCATATAAAAAACTTTTTCATCCGAGTTAGTATGCAAAAGTTATGCCCATTTTTACAAATTCTCGAGAGATTTTGGAAATAAAGTCGAAATTCATATTTGCAAATTTCCCCAACAACTAGACCCCATATCACATGGGAAACTTATTTTCTTTTATTTTTTGACATTTTCATCATTTTCTTTTATTTTTTTTAAAACTGAAAAGGCGATCCATAGGGGGGGTAGAGTTTGAAAATGAGACCTTCAGTAGTAGCGCGGTTTTTTACCCCCTCGCTACTACTATGGCACCACTTAGTAGTATCGAGGGCTAAAAACCAACGCTACTGCTATCAAACTTAGTAGTAGCGAGGTTTTAAAACCCGCTACTACTATGGCATGTCCCGGGGGGCACGGTAGAGACCGCTTAGTAGTAGCGAGGGCTAAAAACCCGCCCTACTGCTATCAACTTAGTAGCGCTACTGGTAAGTAGCAGTAGCGAGGGTTTTTAACCCTCGCTACTAGTAACTTTCTGTGTATAGACTTTTCCCTAGTAGTGATGAAGTGTACCTGGCTTGTGCATCCTTATGAGTGGCGGTTGGGGACGAGCGATGGTCTTTTCCTACCAATCTATCCCCCTAGGAGCATGCGCGTAATACTTGATTTTTGATGACTTCTAAATTTTTGCAATAAGTATATGAGTTCTTTTGACTAATGTTGAGTCCATGGACTATACACACTCTCACCTTTCCTCCTTTGCTAGCCTTTTCGGTACCGTGCATTGCCCTTTCTCACCTTGAGAGTTGGTGCAAACTTCGCCGGTGCATCCAAATCCCGTGATATGATACGCTCTTTCACACATAAACCTCCTTATATCTGTAACGCCCCAAGACCGGAGCTTCAGTTGCCTTCCAGGGTTTCCGAGTTTTGTCGTGTGGTTTGTTTTGTTTTTGCATTGCATCATGTCATCATGCCATCATATCATTAATTTTTAAAACTCAACTAAATAAATTGTATGGATTTTTCGATCCATTTAAACCGAGGGATTCACATGGTGACTTCTCTTTATAACATATCCTCCCAATATTAGGGAGCTATATTAAAAATATTCCATTGTTTTGGAATCACTATAACCCACTTGCAAAATATCCCATGCCTTTTCTGCTCCGAGTTGACCTCAAGACCTTGCCAATATTATTTCATCATTTTCCGGAGTTCCACCAAAAATCCTCGGGCCATTTTTGTTAAATTCCTCATATTTTTATGAGTCCGGGAAAATTGTCCTCGTTCCCAAATTCTTTCCCTAACCCTCTCTTTCTTTTTGTCTCTCTTTAATTGTTTTCTGCTAAGTAATATAGAAGAGAGGGGGAGGAGTGAGCCCAGCCATGCCTCCTGGGCCTCCCAACCTCCCGCAGGCCCAGCTCTAACCAGCCGGCCCAAAGCCTAGCTGGCCCAAGGCCCACCTAAACCCTTCCTAACCCTAGCCCCGAAGGCCAGCCCAGCCTCTCTCCCTCGTCTCCCTCCAGCGCCGCCAGCGTTTGACCCCGCTCGCCTCCCTCTCGATCCCCTCTCCCTTTCCCCTCGAGCGCCTCCTCCACCCCGCTCCTTCCTCTCCGCGCCCGACCCCCTCCTCGTCACCTCCACGCGGTTCCCCACGCCGCACCTCTCCGAGCAGGAGCTCCGCCCCCATGCCCCTCGCCTTCCACCTCCTCGCTGGCTGCCCTGGAGCGCTGCGCCTGACCTTCCAGGTCCTCCCTGTCGCCTCGCTAACGACCAGGCCGGAGCCCGGCGGCCTCCTCGCCGCCGTCGTGCCCTCCTCCAGAGCCCCCTGACCACCCTCGCCGAGGACATGGCGCGCTGCTGCGCTTGCTCCTTCGGCCGTCAAGCAACGTCCCTGCCTGCCGTGCCCTGCTACGTCCGCACCTCGCCTGCAACTTCTCCGCCCGGCGACCTCCATCGCCGCCTCGCACTAAGTCCGGCCGCCGTGCCGCTGTTTCCGTCGCTCCACCTCCCGCAAGTCCGACCTCCTCTCAGGCTTCTTCGCCTCCTCCTCGTGCTGGGAGAGGAGCTCCCTCTTCCTCGCCGCCCTTCGCTCGTCATCGCTCGGCGCCTGCTCCCAGCCCGGCCGTCCTCTCGCCTTTGACTCGGTAGCAGCCATGGCCATGTTGCTGCCTTGCTTTCGCGCCAGCCCTGTTGCGATGCCTTGCTGCCAAGACCCGAGGCCTTTTGTGTTGCTCCGCTTGATGCATCAAGTTCCTCTTCTACCTGTGCACGACTACGTGGATGCGACAAGTACCCCGACGATTCGCCAAGTACCTCTACCGTCGTCTCCGGAAACGCCAAGTACCTCTACGTGCGGACTCGCCAAGTACTTGACCCGGATGCGCCAAGTTTGATTATGAACGGTTGCACGTCCGACCCGGTATTGAACCTCAAGCGCCAAGTTCCACTACCGATGAACGTTTTGGAATCGGCAAGTACCACGACTACGACCGATGCCCCGAGGACACCGAGTTCGACTACACCCGTGATGCATTAAGTTCCTCTACCGTTGACCCTCAAGACCCGTGGACCCGAACATCCACGGACATGAACAACTACTTCGGCGACGAGATGTACCACTACCATCGAACGTGAACCACTACATCGACCGACCAAGACCCTGTGGACCCCGAACATCCACGGACATGAACGACTACTTCCCTACGCCGTACGACTACTTCCCTCGGCGATCATCGCGAGAACGCCTACTTCCCTCTACTAAACGCTTTCCGCCAACGCACGCTCAAGGTATAACCACCGAGATGACCGACCGTGATCGAATCATCCTTGCGATGCCCTCTTTTGCCATGCCACCGCCCGTGGGTACCTGGTAATCGGGATCACCCCACCATCTTGCATGACTCGCTCCGCCCACACTTTCCTTTGCACCGATATCTCAATCGAGTTATCGGAACCGGAATGTTGCCGTGGCACCATTTCCGTTGTCGCTGCCGTGGCACCCTTTTCGCTCCCGCCACGAGGACTAATGCTTCATAACATGCTCATGTCAACTTTTATTAAAATTGCATAAAACTTGCACATGTCATCCGTGATCATGATAACAATAATTAAAATGTTTAAAATTGTTGTTTGCATTAATTTGCTTAAATGCCATGCTAAAATGATTTATTTCATAACTTAAAACCGTATCTCGGATTTAAATAAATTATATATGTAAATGGGGTAGAAAATGCCTAGTTTAACGTGGTAGCATTACTTTGCATGTTTAACAACTCTAAAATTGTGTTCAGGGCAGATCTGTTCCAAATTCGAAATATGCATATGAGGATTTTTCCGGAATTGTTGTTGTTGTTTCCGGCCTCATTTAATCTTGCCTAAATAGTTAGTTTCATATGCTTCACCCCCTCTTGCCATGTTTAATAACATTTAATATTGTTGGGTAGCCTAAACAAGAGTGAACTATATAAGTGTTGTGGTGTTTTGTCAATATGCAACCTGTTGCATATTGAGCTCCACTTAACTTGTAGTGTTGTTTGTGCATATTGCCATGCCATGCCTCATTAAACCGGACATGCATCATACTTGATTGTGCATCATGCCATGTTTATGTGATGGTTGGTTTACTATGTTGTTTGCTTCTTTCCGGTTTGCTCCTCTCGTTAGCTTCGGTTTCGTTCCGGAGTTGTGAGGATTCGTTCGACTACGCCCGCTTGTCCTCTTCATGGACTTGATCTTCTTCCTTATGGATTTCAGGCAAGATGACCATACCCTCGAATCACTTCTATCTTTGCTTGCTAGATGCTCGCTCTTTTGCTATGCCTATGCTGCGATGCCTACCACTTGCTATATCATGCCTCCCATGTTGCCATGTCAAGCCCCTAACCATCCTTTCCTAGCAAACCGTTGTTTGGCTATGTTACCGCTTTGCTCAGCCCTCTTATAGCGTTGTTAGTTGCAGGTGAAGATGAAGTTTGTTCCTTGTTGAACATGGAGATGTTGTTCCTTGTTGGAACATGTTTACTTGTTGGGATATCACAATATATCTTATTTAATTAATGCATCTATATACTTGGTAAAGGGTGGAAGGCTCGGCCTTATGCCTGGTGTTTTGTTCCACTCTTGCCGCCCTAGTTTCCGTCATACGGTGTTATGTTCCCGGATTTTTGCGTCCCTAACGCGGTCGGGTGATTTATGGGACCCCTTGACAGTTCGCTTTGAATAAGACTTTTCCAGAAGGCCCAACATTGGTTTTACCATTTGCCTCACCTATGCCCTTTTCCCTTGGGTTTCGGAGCCCGAGGGTCATCTTTATTTTAGCCCCCGGCCAGTTCTCCTTGAGTGCTGGTCCAAACCGAAGCGATGTCCGGTGCCCCTGGCAATCAGGGTTTATGCCAACCCGACGCCTTGCTCATCCGGTGTGCCCCGAGACCAAGATATGTGCAGCTCCTATCAGGATTTGTCGGCACATCCGGGCGGCTTTGCTGGTCTTGTTTTATTGCTGTCGAAATGTCTTGTAGCCGGGATTCCGAGACTGATCGGGTCTTCCCGGGGAGAAGGAATATCCTTCGTTGATCGCGAGAGCTTATCATGGGCTGTTGGGACACCCTGCAGGGTTTGAACTTTCAAAGCCGTGCCAGCGGTTATGTGGCAGATGGGAATTTGTTAATGTCCAGTTGTAGTAAACCCGAAGTTGATCTTAATTAAAATACACCAACCGCGTGTGTAACCGTGATGGTCTCTTCTCGGCGGAGTCCGGGAAGTGAACACGATGTTGGAGTTATGCTTGACGTAGGTTGTTCTAGGATCACTTCTTGATCATAGTTGTTCGACCGTGCTTTTGCCTTCTCGTCTCGCTCTTATTTGCGTATGTTAGCCACCTTATATGCTAGTCGCTTGCTGCAGCTCCACCTCCCTACCCTGTCTTACCTTTAAGCTTAAATAGTCTTGATCTCGCGGGTGTGAGATTGCTGAGTCCCCGTGACTCACAGATACTTCCAAAACCAGTTTGCAGGTGCCGATGAAACTGCAGGTAAACGCGATCCGAGCTCAAGGAGGAGCTCGATGAAGATCTTGTTCTTTGTGTTGTTTCGTTTCAGTTGATCAGTAGTGGAGCCCAGTTGGGACGATCGGGGATCTGTGTAGCATTTGGGGTAGTCTTCTTTTATTTTTGGTTCCGTAGTCGGACCTGGATTGTACCTGTATGATGTAATGTTTTACTCATGTATTGTGTGAAGTGGCGATTGTAAGCCAACTATGTATCTCTTTCCCTTATGTATTACATGGGTTGTGTGAAGATTACCTCATTTGCGACATTGCTTTCAATGCGGTTATGCCTCTAAGTCGTGCTTCGACACGTGGGAGATATAGCCGCATCGAGGGTGTTACAAGTTGGTAATCAGAGCCTTCCCCGACTTAGGAGCCCCCTACTTGATTGTTTGCTGGCGTTGTTGAGTCTAGAACGGAAAATGTTTTGAGTCTTAGGATTATATATATCGGAGAGTAGGATTCTTTTTACTCCTCAGTCCCTTCGTCGCTCTGGTGAGGCATCCTGACGTAGAGTTTTGACTTTTCTCTCCTCAAATTTCACTAAATTTTTTTTAGGATCATGCGGGTATCTTGGAATCGTTCCGATGGTTTTGTGACGAGAACATTGTTCTTGGTGCCTCCTGACATTTAGGGGTTGTGGCAGTGTCCCGGGGAGTTGAGCTCCGAGGTGTTGTCGTCACAATTTTATCGCTGCAGTTCGAATACCTGAGTTTTGCCGACATCGAAATCTCTTTTGTGCAGTTGTTGGTGAGATAACCCGATAGCCCAAGATTGTGGCGAAAAGGGAGTATTGCCATGACTTGTATAACGGATGCTTTTCGAAGGTCGAGGTACACGATTTCCGAAGGTTTCTCGGTTATGTGTTGACGGATGGATACAGCTGGATCTAGGTATTGTTAGTTTGGGTGATATATTTTGTGTCCCATGTATCCCCAACACCAGATTGCATAACCAGAAAGTTTCGGGAGTTTATAGGTGGGAATTCAAGTAGCTCCTAGAATATCTTTCCGATAGATGCATGATATGGGATTGGGTAAATCTCTATCATATGTATTTGTTCCGGCTTATTCTGCAAGCCAAATCCTTTGTTTTTGTTCCGTTTTGTGGTATTCAAGTTGCTTCAATGCCAAGTGTTGATTCCATACCTTTCCTAAATGGTGTTCTCATATTGCTATGTGAATACTAATCCTTCTTGATCACTGAGCTTGTCATGTCAATTTTTTTTTCTCAACCGGTGTGCTTCTCTTCAAGTGGATCCGACTATTTCAACGTTTGCAAGAACAATTCTAAGTTTTCGCAACGGTGTTCGTTTCATCCGACCTAAGTTGCCTTTGTTTTCCCGCCCTCCCACCCTTTTTCTTCAAGGACTCAGATTTCTTAATCAAGTATCCATTTTTATTGAGTGAAGTTTCTTCATTCTTTTCCTTTAATGTTTTATCCGGTGATTTCTCATGAAGACGCTAAGGAATCTTTAACCTTATCATTGTTCCATTCTAATTTTCTTCTCCGGTGGATTTAAGTCAAGTTTTCAGTGTTGATCGTATTCTTTTCATCGTTTCAAATGCTTTCTCATGTCGGTGCATCTCTTAATCATCCACTTCTCGCTATTCAATTGTTCCGGAGTGTTGAAGATATCTCAGAAGATTCGTGTTTCCATTCTTAATCCGTTCAAACTATTTCAAGATTGTTATCTCATTCAAGCCATTTAATTCTACCAGTGCAATCCCTCTTTTCAAACAATTGTTCAACGGCGGTTCTTTTGAGTGGGCCCTAACCCACAGGTCTTTTTCCAGGATCTTACCTAACTCTTCTAATTTTTCCGGAGTTATTCTCAAATTCTTTGCAAAGTTTGATGTAAGGATGAATTATCATCAGTCAAATGTCTTTCTCCAAGATCTTTCAAATTATCTTCATCGTTGGTTCAACCTTTCTAATTTTCATTCCGGAGTGCTTCAATAATTCATGGTGGTGTTTCTCGTCGTCATTCTCGAATTTTGAAGACCGAAGAAGAGTTTCTCTTAAATCTTGCTTCATTCTCTTCAAGATTCATGGTTCTAGCTTCGTGCCATTCTCATAATTGTTTTCATTGTGAGAATTCTTTTCACCCATCTGGAGCAATTCAGGAGTCTTTTCAGTTTGATTCTTCGGAGCCCATCATCTCAGAATTATTCATTCCAGCTTTCAGCTCTTGTTCCCCAAATCTTACCGGTGCATCATTCAACTATTATCTAATCAGCTCGGGATCTCTGCGTTCACTTGTATCTAAATCCCCTCAAATATCTTCATTCGTTTTCCAATTCTTCCCGGTGATTTGTGCCTTTGCTATGTTCATTTTTAATTCTTACGGTGGTTCGTTCAAGATTTCACTTCCTTCTTTATCATATCAAATCATTCGTTGTTTCCAAATCCCACCGGTGGTTCCATCAATACCTTCTCAAGTTTGCGCTATATCTCTATCTGTACTCATTTTTTCAATGAGAATAAGTAGTATGCCAAATCCATTGCTTTCCATCAATTTAATTGGTGAAGGATACGCATAACATAATTCTTGTTCTTGTTTCATCCGAGTGATTGATTCATTCTTCCGGAGTTCGTAATGGTATCAATTTCTCAGTTCTAAGTTGTTCATCTCTTCTTTCCGGGGTTTGTTCATCATATCACAATTTCGGTACGAGATGCTTCATCTTTTCTTTCCGGAGTTCCAAGTTTTCTCGGTTATATCATTTCAAAGCTTCATCTTATCACTACAAGGCTTCACCTTGTGTTTTCAACTTCTCCTTCTTTCTATCATCCTTTTATTACCGGAGTTCTTCTTGGAGGCTCTACATAATGGTTCGTCAAGGATTCTTTTAATTATTAATTGTTCTTCAAGATTTCTCTCGGAGTTATGATCCGCCAAGCTATACTCAAAATTGAACATGGTGCTCAACACATGTTTTGTTTTGAGAAGTTCAAGCATTCTTCATCTTGCATTCCGAAGTGCAATTCTTTCTACCTTATCTTTTGAGATGGTGTTATGTCATTCTTGACAATTTCCTTCATGCTTCATGATTCACATGTTGTCAAGAACGAGGTAATTTTTAAATCCATCAATCTCTTCGTTGGAGTTATCTTGGTATAGATTTGACCTAAAGCCTTCCCTAAGGAATGTTGATATTGTGGTGCTTATCAATGATCCAAGTTTTTAACTATCCTCTCGGCGAAAGCAGTTTTCATCTCTTCGTTGATCTCAAGCAAGCAATTGTTTTCGTTAGTGGCAGATTTTCACCTCATAATTTTGAGTTTTTCACATAAGCCCACTACAAGTTTATTCTTTTCAATGTTGATTTTTCAACAACTACGTTCTAGCCTTCCTCGTAAGGATGTTTCTTTCAAATTCATTTGTGGTAGAAGTTGTCGTTTTCTTCTCCGTCCCTTTATCCCATCAATCTAGATTCTATTCTTTCGTTTCGAAGGCATTGTGATGTTGCTCTCTTCGACCCATCGTCTCGTTTTGCCAAGATCATGTTCTTTTTCTTGCATTATCCATTTAACCGGAGTGTTGTGTCTTTTTTTTTCAAGTTCTTTTCATCTTATCAAGTTTTCCTTCTTCTTTTAGTCGGAGTGCTGCCCAAATTATATCAATCTTATTTCTTCTCGATCTAGTTTTAACCGGAGTGGTGTCAATATCTATGTTATCACTTAACCTCTTGTTTTTCGTTGTATCCCTTGTTTCTCTTTTCTAACAGAGTGTTTTCAACTTTCTTCATCTTCATTGTTTTCTTTCTTTCATTTTGTTCAACCTCTCAAGGTTCTTTGGTTTCACTCGTTTGTCGGAGAAGCAACTTTGTTTTACCTCTTCCTCTCCCGCTTTTCTCCGGTGCCATCCTAGATCTCGGGACGAGATCCTCTCGTAGTGGTGGAGTGTTGTAACGCCCCAAGACCGGAGCTTCAGTTGCCTTCCAGGGTTTCCGAGTTTTGTCGTGTGGTTTGTTTTGTTTTTGCATTGCATCATGTCATCATGCCATCATATCATTAATTTTTAAAACTCAACTAAATAAATTGTATGGATTTTTCGATCCATTTAAACCGAGGGATTCACATGGTGACTTCTC
The DNA here is from genome assembly GCA_021605205.1 of Aegilops longissima. Taxonomy (NCBI): domain Eukaryota; kingdom Viridiplantae; phylum Streptophyta; class Magnoliopsida; order Poales; family Poaceae; genus Aegilops; species Aegilops longissima. The sequence goes on from JAHIAM010005423.1 coordinate 57,675, forward strand.
TTTATAACATATCCTCCCAATATTAGGGAGCTATATTAAAAATATTCCATTGTTTTGGAATCACTATAACCCACTTGCAAAATATCCCATGCCTTTTCTGCTCCGAGTTGACCTCAAGACCTTGCCAATATTATTTCATCATTTTCCGGAGTTCCACCAAAAATCCTCGGGCCATTTTTGTTAAATTCCTCATATTTTTATGAGTCCGGGAAAATTGTCCTCGTTCCCAAATTCTTTCCCTAACCCTCTCTTTCTTTTTGTCTCTCTTTAATTGTTTTCTGCTAAGTAATATAGAAGAGAGGGGGAGGAGGAGCCCAGCCATGCCTCCTGGGCCTCCCAACCTCCCCGCAGGCCCAGCTCTAACCAGCCGGCCCAAAGCCTAGCTGGCCCAAGGCCCACCTAAACCCTTCCTAACCCTAGCCCCGAAGGCCAGCCCAGCCTCTCTCCCTCGTCTCCCTCCAGCGCCGCCAGCGCTCGACCCCGCTCGCCTCCCTCTCGATCCCCTCTCCCTTTCCCCTCGAGCGCCTCCTCCACCCCGCTCCTTCCTCTCCTTGACCCCTCCTCGTCACCTCCACGCGGTTCCCCACGCCAGACCTCTCCGAGCAGGAGCTCCGCCTCCCATGCCCCTCGCCTTCCACCTCCTGCGGCGGCCCCGAGCGCCGCGCCTGACCTTCCAGGTCCTCCCCGTCGCCCTCGTCAACGACCAGGCCGGAGCCCCGGCGGCCTCCTCGCCGCCGTCGTGCCCTCCTCCAGGAGCCCCGCACCCGACCCCCTCGCCGAGGACATGGCCGCCGCTGCGCCTTGCTCCCTTCGGCCGTCAAGCAACGTCCCCGCGCCCTGCCGTGCCCTGCTACGTCCGCACCTCGCCTGCAACTTCTCCGCGCCGGCGACCTCCATCGCGCCTCCCTGCACCAAGTCCGGCCGCCGTGCCGCTGTTTCCCGTCGCTCCACCTCCCGTAAGTCCGACCTCCTCTGCGCCCCTTCTCGCCTCCCTCCTCGTGCCAGGGTGAGGAGCTCCCTCTTCCTCGCCGTCCTTCGGCTCGTCATCGCTCCGGCGCCCGTTCCCAGCCCCGGCCGTCCTCTGCCTTGGACTCGGGTAGCAGCCATGCCCATGCTGTTGCCTTGCTCGCGCCAGCCCTGTTGCGATGCCTTGCTGCCAAGACCCGAGGCCTTTTGTGTTGCTCCGTTTGGATGCATCAAGTTCCTCTTCTACCTGTGCACGACTACGTGGATGCGACAAGTACCCCGACGATTCGCCAAGTACCTCTACCGTCGTCTCCGGAAACGCCAAGTACCTCTACGTGCGGACTCGCCAAGTACTTGACCCGGATGCGCCAAGTTTGATTATGAACGGTTGCACGTCCGACCCGGTATTCGAACCTCAAGCGCCAAGTTCCACTACCGATGAACATTTTGGAATCGGCAAGTACCACGACTACGACCGATGCCCCGAGGACACCGAGTTCGACTACACCCGGTGATGCATTAAGTTCCTCTACCGTCGACCCTCGAAGACCCCGTGGACCCCGAACATCCACGGGACATGAACAACTACTTCCGATGACGAGATGTACCACTACCATCGAACGTGAACCACTACTGTCGACCCTCGAAGACCACGTGGACCCCGAACATCCACGGGACATGAACGACTACTTCCCCCTACGCCGTGTACGACTACTTCCCTCGGCGATCATCGCGAGAACGTCTACTTCCCTCTACTAAACGCTACCAACGACGCTCAAGGTATAACCACCGAGATGACCGACCGTGATCGAATCATCCTTGCGATGCCCCTCTTTTGCCATGCCACCGTTCCGTGGGTACCCGGTAATCGGGATCACCCCACCATCTTGCATGACTCGCTCACGTCCACACTTTCCTTTGCACCGATATCTCAATCGAGTTATCGGAACCGGAATGTTGCCGTGGCACCATTTCCGTTGTCGTTGCCGTGGCACCCCTTTTTCGTTCCCGCCACGACGACTAATGCTTCATAACATGCTCATGTCAACTTTTATTAAAAATTGCATAAAACTTGCACATGTCATCCGCATCATGATAACAACAATTAAAATGTTTAAAATTGTTGTTTGCATTAATTTGCTTAAATGCCATGCTAAAATGATTTATTTCATAACTTAAAAACCGTATCTCGGATTTAAATAAATTATATATGTAAATGGGGTAGAAAAATGCCTAGTTTAACGTGGTAGCATTACTTTGCATGTTTAACAACTCTAAAATTGTGTTCAGGGCAGATCTGTTCCAAATTCGAATTATGCATATGAGGATTTTTCCGGAATTGTTGTTGTTGTTTCCGGCCTCATTTAATCTTGCCTAAATAGTTAGTTTCATATGCTTCACCCCCTCTTGCCATGTTTAATAACATTTAATATTGTTGGGTAGCCTAAACAAGAGTGAACTATATAAGTGTTGTGGTGTTTTGTCAATATGCAACCCGTTGCATATTGAGCTCCACTTAACTTGTAGTGTTGTTTGTGCATATTGCCATGCCATGCCTCATTAAACCGGACATGCATCATACTTGATTGTGCATCATGCCATGTTTATGTGATGGTTGGTTTACTATGTTGTTTGCTTCTTTCCGGTTTGCTCCTCTCGTTAGCTTCGGTTTCGTTCCGGAGTTGTGAGGATTCGTTCGACTACGCCCGTTTGTCCTCTTCATGGACTTGATCTTCTTCCTAGCGGGATTTCAGGCAAGATGACCATACCCTCGGAATCACTTCTATCTTTGCTTGCTAGATGCTCGCTCTTTTGCTATGCCTATGCTGCGATGCCTACCACTTGCTATATCATGCCTCCCATGTTGCCATGTCAAGCCCCTAACCATCCTTTCCTAGCAAACCGTTGTTTGGCTATGTTACCGCTTTGCTCAGCCCCTCTTATAGCGTTGTTAGTTGCAGATGAAGATGAAGTTTGTTCCTTGTTGGAACATGGAGATGTTGTTCCTTGTTGGAACATGTTTACTTGTTGGGATATCACAATATATCTTATTTAATTAATGCATCTATATACTTGGTAAAGGGTGGAAGGCTCGGCCTTATGCCTGGTGTTTTGTTCCACTCTTGCCGCCCTAGTTTCCGTCATACCGTGTTATGTTCCCGGATTTTTGCGTCCCTAACGCGGTCGGGTGATTTATGGGACCCCTTGACAGTTCGCTTTGAATAAGACTTTTCCAGAAGGCCCAACATTGGTTTTACCATTTGCCTCACCTATGCCCTTTTTCCTTGGGTTTCGGAGCCCGAGGGTCATCTTTATTTTAGCCCCGGGCCAGTTCTCCTTTGAGTGCTGGTCCAAACCGAAGCGATGTCCGGCGCCCCTGGGCAATCAGGGTTTATGCCAACCCGACGTCTTGCTCATCCGGTGTGCCCTGAGACCGAGATATGTGCAGCTCCTATCAGGATTTGTCGGCACATCCGGGCGGCTTTGTTGGTCTTGTTTTATTACTGTCGAAATGTCTTGTAGCCGGGATTCCGAGACTGATCGGGTCTTCCCGGGGAGAAGGAATATCCTTCGTTGATCGCGAGAGCTTATCATGGGCTAAGTTGGGACACCCCTGCAGGGTTTGAACTTTCGAAAGCCGTGCCCGCGGTTATGTGGCAGATGGGAATTTGTTAATGTCCGGTTGTAGTAAACCCGAAGTTGATCTTAATTAAAATACACCAACCGCGTGTGTAACCGTGATGGTCTCTTCTCGGCGGAGTCCGGGAAGTGAACACGGTGTTGGAGTTATGCTTGACGTAGGTTGTTCTAGGATCACTTCTTGATCATAGTTGTTCGACCGTGCTTTTGCCTTCTCGTCTCGCTCTTATTTGCGTATGTTAGCCACCTTATATGCTAGTCGCTTGCTGCAGCTCCACCTCCCTACCCTGTCTTACCTTTAAGCTTAAATAGTCTTGATCTCATGGTGTGAGATTGCTGAGTCCCGTGACTCACAGATACTTCCAAAACCAGTTTGCGTGTGCTGATGAAACCGTGCAGTAGAATGATCCGAGCTCAAGGAGGAGCTCGATGAAGATCTTGTTCTTTGTGTTGTTTCGTTTCAGTTGATCAGTAGTGGAGCCAGTTGGGACGATCGGGATCTGTAGCATTTGGGGTAGTCTTCTTTTATTTTGGTTCCGTAGTCGGACCTGGATTGTACCTGTATGATGTAATGTTTTACTCATGTATTGTGTGAAGTGGCGATTGTAAGCCAACTATGTATCTCTTTCCCTTATGTATTACATGGGTTGTGTGAAGATTACCTCATTTGCGACATTGCTTTCAATGCGGTTATGCCTCTAAGTCGTGCTTCGACACGTGGGAGATATAGCCGCATCGAGGGCGTTACAATATCTTCCTCAAAACAGCAACCATACCTACCTATTATGGCATTTGCATAGCCATTCCGAGATATATTGCCATGCAACTTCCACCATCATCATCATGACATACATTACTTTTGTCATATTGCCATTGCATGATCATGTAGTTGACATTGTATTTGTGGCAAAACCACCATGCATTATTTTCATACATGTCACTCTTGATTCATTGCACCATCCCGGTACACCGCCGGAGGCATTCATATAGAGTCATATCTTGTTCTAAGTTTCGAGTTGTAATCCTGATGTTGTAATCAATAGAAGTGTGATGATCATCATTATTAGAGCATTGCCCAAATAAATAAATAAAAAGAGAAAGGCCAAAAAAAAGGCCCAAAAATATAAAAAGGGCAATGCTACTATCTCTTTTTCCACACTTGTGCTTCAAGTAGCACCTTGTTCTTCATGTAGTGAGTCTCATATATTGTGCTTCAAAGTAGCACCTTGTTCTTCATGTAGTGAGTCTCATATATTGTGCTTCAAAGTAGCACCATGCTTTTCATATAGTGAGTCTTATAAGTTGTCCTTTTTATACAAGTAGGATTTTTTCATTATATAACTTGGCTTGTATATTCCTACGATGGGCTTCCTCAAATGCCCTAGGTCTTCGTGAGCAAGCAAGTTGGATGCACACCCACTAGTTTTCTTTTTTTGAGCATTCATAGCTCTAGTGCATCTGTTGCATGGCAATCCCTACTCCTCATGTTGACATCAATTGATGGGCATCTCCATAGCCCATTGATTAGCCTCGTCAATGTGAGACTTTCTCTTTTTTTGTCTTCTCCACACAATCCCCATCATCATATTCTATTCCACCCATAGTGCTATATCCATGGCTCACGCCATGTATTGCGTGAAGGTTGAAAAAGTTTGAGATTATTTAAGTATGAAACAATTGCTTGGCTTGTCATCGGGGTATAGAAGTTGGGAACATCTTTGTGTGACGAAAATGAAGCATAGCCTAACCATATGATTTTGTAGGGATAAACTTTCTTTCGCCATGTTATTTTGAGAAGACATGATTGCTTTGATTAGTATGCTTGAAGTATTATTATTTTGTGTCAATATGAAATTTTGTCTTGAATCTTTCGGATCTGAATATTCATATCACAATTAAGAAGATTTACATTGAAATTATGCCAAAGTATCACTCCGCATCAAAAATTCTCTTTTTATCATTTACCTACTCGAGGACGAGCAGGAATTAAGCTTGGGGATGCCTGATACGCTCCAACGTATCTATAATTTTGATTGCTCCATGCTACTTTATCTACTATTTTGGACTGTATTGGGCTTTATTTTCCACTTTTATATTATTTTGGGACTAACCTATTAACCGGAGGCCCAGCCTTAATTGCTGTTTTTTGCCTATTTCAGTGTTTCGAGGAAATAGAATATCAAACGGGTCCAAAAGGAATGAAACCTTCGGAACGTGTTTTCTCACCGAACGTGATCCGGAGACTTGGACCCTACTACAAGAAGTGCCAGAGGCGGTCACGAGGGTGAAGGGCGCCCCCCAGCCCCTGGGCGCGCCCCCTACCTCGTGAGCCCCCTGACGCTCCACCGACGTACTCCTTCCTCCTATATATACCTACGTACCCCCAAACGATCAGAATAGGAGCCAAAAACCTAATTCCACCGCCGCAACTTCCTGTATCCACGAGATCCCATCTTGGGGCCTGTTCCGGAGCTCCACCGGAGGGGGCATCCACCATGGAGGGCTTCTACATCAACACCATAGCCTCTCCGATGAAGTGTGAGTAGTTTACTTCAGACCTTCGGGTCCATAGCTAGTAGCTAGATGGCTTCTTCTCTCTTTTTGGATCTCAATACAATGTTCTCCCCCTCTCTCGTGGAGATCTATTCGATGTAATCTTCTTTTTTGCGGCGTGTTTGTTGAGACCGATGAATTGTGGGTTTATGATCCAGTATTATCTATGGAAAATATTTGATTCTTCTCTGAATTCTTTTATGTATGATTGAGGTATATTTGCAAGTCTCTTCGAATTATCCGTTTGGTTTGGCCAACTAGATTGGTAGTTCTTGCAACGGGAGAAGTGCTTAGCTTTGGGTTCAATCTTGCGTTGTCCTTACCCAAAGGATGTAAAGGGTTGCAAGGCACGTATTGTATTGTTGCCATCGAGGATAACAAGATGGGGTTTTATCATATTGCATGAATTTATCCTCTACATCATGTCATCTTGCTTACATGCTACTCTGCTTTTTTAACTTAATACTCTAGATGCATGCTGGATAGCGGTCGATGAGTGGAGTAATAGTAGTAGATGCAGAATCGTTTCGATCTACTTGTCTCGGACGTGATTACTATATACATGATCATTGCCTAGATATACTCATAACTATGCTCAATTTTGTCAATTGCTCAACAGTAATTTGTTCACCCACCGTAGAAAATATATGCTCTTGAGAGAAGCCACTAGTGAAACCTATGGCCTCCGGGTCTATTCTCATCATATCAATCTCTATCACTTTATTTACTTGCTTTGTTTTTACTTTGCCTTTTACTTTTTACTTTGCATCTATCTATCAAAAATACCAAAAATATTATCTCTATCAGATATCACTCTCGTAAGTGACTGTGAAGGGATTGACAACCCCTAATCGCGTTGGTTGCGAGTAGCTATCGTTTTGTGCAGGTACGAGGGACTTGTGCGTGGTCTCCTACTGGATTGATACCTTGGTTCTCAAAAACCGAGGGAAATACTTACGCTACTGTGCTGCATCATCCTCTCTTCTTCGGGGAAAACCAACACAAGCTCAAGACGAAAGGCAATCAAGTAGAAGCATAACAATAGAATACATTAGGGCCTTCCCATAAAAGCAAATGTGGTTGCACTTGAAAAGCCCGGTTAGGTGGCACCTGACCAACGAAATGACGGAATTTGTCCCCAAAATATATCTGCGATAACTGATACTCCGATATCATCTATCAACCTGTGATCCAAGTTATAGCAATATCCAAAGACATGATGCTACTAATCCAATAACAATATCAAGATATTAACCTAAGATCTACATGATGACATCAATTCCAAAATAATACTCCAAAGCATAATATCAAATACTATCATGACGAGAATAATAAAATCCACTAATAATCCAGTGGCCACATGTCATCCACCATCAATAAGCATTAGTCCTAGTAATTCAAACAACATCATGGCAATAGCAAGATCAAAACAACTCCAAGAAATGCCACGAAAAAATCATACACAGCTAATGCAATATTTTAAATAAGTTCAAATAAATAAAACATGATATTGCATTGCAGTCATGCAAATGGAGGGTGTGGATTGCCTGGGGTGGATGGATTCACCGGGAAGAAGTGCAAGAAGCTCACGGAAAGAATCATCGGAAAACGTTCTCTTTTGGAGGGACTGAGTAAGGGCAAGGGCATAATGGGCATTTTCAGAATGTTATCACATGGTGAAAATTATACCATCGGAACGGGCTCGACGAGACGAAGAAGTGGGCTTTGGAATCACCTGAATCGGAGTTGTGAGCAAAAAGATATGAGGGTTTGACTGTCAGGGACCTATCTATAAAGAATACCTTCACAAAGTGGCCCCTGACAGAAAAATTGAATGTGCCTTTTCTGAAAATAAACTTTCCAGAAATAAAAATGCCTTTTGCCCAAAGAAGAAGGAAAGTACATTTTCTGGAAGGGAAGACGAATTTCTTTGGAATACGCTTCCACTTATCCACGCTGGCAGGGCGGGGTCGGGCCTTGTGCCGCTGCCAGATGGGTCACGCTGGAGGTGGGGCCCACTGGCCTGGGTCGTCGTCTCCAACTGCCGTGCTCAGCCGAACGGCAGGCGGCGCCGACGGCGCTTGCCGGCACCTCCGGCCGTCTCCCGCGGTGCTCCGCCTATGGATGAGCTCGGCGAAGCATGACGCATCTCTTGGGCCAATCTCCGGCCGGCGAGGAACGCCGAGGCGTTGGCGGCTTTGAGGACGGCGGACGGTGGTCTTCAGGCGCCGATGTTCTTGGCGCTCCGGTCCACCAGAGGAGAAGGCGAAGAGCTGAGGAGGCTTGATGTCCTCCGGGTGGTCTTCTGGAGGTGGCTAGAGGAAGAGAGGAGGTCCGGGTGGCTAGGATTTGAGTCGAGGTCGGCGGCAAGGTTTCGGCCATGGGAGGGGCAGGAGGAGCTCCGACGATGATTTGAGAGGTCCGGGTGGCTACTGGGAGTGAGAGGGAGTGGATGGTGAGGAGAGACTCGGCCGGGGCGGCTTAAATAGCCAAGGGACGAGGTGTCGCGCTGGCTGGCACCGCAGACGCGTGGTCGGAGCCACGGACGCGTGGGCACGCACGCAAGCTCGGCGGTAGGCGACAGGGGCGGAACAGGGGAGGTTCACAGGGCGGAGGATTACGCCAGAAAGCACGGGGAGGAAGAGACGGACGACGATGGGGCTGCCAGCACTTTGTTAGCCAGGGCGCATGACCGCTAGCGCCGACGAGGAGGTTTCTGGAGGGAGGGAGTGGTCGAGTGAGCTACGTGGGAGAAGGAGGGGGCTAGAAGACATGGAGGGCGCGAGAGAACGGGTAGAGTAGAGGGGGCCCGAAGCAGAAACGACGCTCTGATGCACCCATTGGTCCCAGTTCGTAAGAGAACCGGGATTAATGCTCTTCTCTGGCCTGGACCAAAGCCCTGTTTTCTACTAGTGCATGATGCCGGCCTGAAGGCTAGGGTTCGGAAAGATAGTGGCTACGTGACATCAGGTTTTCGCCCTATAGATGATAGTGCATGCGTCGATCACCATCAATGCACGGTGGGTATCTTGTTAGTGCGTTGAACCCATTTCTCCCCTTTCTCTTTTCCTGGATAAGTGGATATATTGGTATGTTGGACTGATGTATTTCCATTATGATGACTAAAGGAAAGGGGATTAGGTCTGTTAAGAAAAAAGTAATGTTCATACTTTTGGATGAACAACATAATGCTTAGAGCTAGGTGTTCTTGCAGCAAAATACATGCACCGATCTAATCGTGCAGGTTTATTTCACGCTTAAAACAGAGGAATTGTATCACTAATCATTATGTATGTGCTCTAAAATGCATATATGGTAAAATAATAATCAACTGCTTAATCTGCTGAACATATGCATGGCTTGTTCATCAACACTCTGCAATCAACAAGACATGCATCCATCACATAGCTCCTGGATCATGTCTGATGTCGAGCATCCTACGGGACATCACCATGTCAAGAGTCTGCTTGGCAAGTGACACGTGCGACATCTACTTTGCATACACAAGGGTGAATCATCTCCTTTACACGTGCTCACTTGACCCCTTCGAGGATGGTATATTACTTGACACTTCTTCCGTGTGCATGCATAGGCATTATCGGAACTTCACGGATGTCAAGGAGGAGTGCAAGCGCCAAGGAACGACTACACCGTCCGCGAGGGAAGCGTGGAAGAGAAGACGGAAGAAAGGCGAAGAAGACGGAGCGGCTGCAGGAGCCAGGCCGGACATCCGGACCGCCGTCCGGATCATCCGGGCTCAGCCCGATCATCCGGGCCCCCCTCCGGATCATCCGGATAACTGCGTCTGAAGACACCCGAAGGCCTCGTGTGAAGCTGGATCATCCGGCCCCTAATAACCCACAAGTATAGGGGATCGCAACAGTTTTCGAGGGTAGAGTATTCAACCCAAATTTGTTGATTCGACACAAGGGGAGCCAAAGAATATTCTCAAGTATTAGCAGCTGAGTTGTCAATTCAACCACACCTGGAAACTTAGTATCTGCAGCAAAGTGTTTAGTAGCAAAGTAATATGATAGTGGTGGTAACGGTAACAAAAGTAAAGACAACAATAGTAATGTTTTAGGTATTTTTGTAGTGATTGTAACAGTAGCAGCGGAAAAGTAAATAAGCGTAAACCAGTATATGGAAAGCTCGTAGGCACCGGATTAGTGATGGATAATTATGCCAGATGCGATTCGTCATGTAACAGTTACAACATAGGGTGACACAGAACTAGCTCCAGTTCATCAATATAATGTAGGCATGTATTCCGTATATAGTCATACGTGCTTATGGAAAAGAACTTGCATGACATCTTTTGTCCTACCCTCCCGTGGCAGCGGGGTCCTGTTGGAAACTAAGGGATATTAAGGCCTCCTTTTAATAGAGAACCGGAACAAAGCATTAGCACATAGTGAATACATGAACTCCTCAAACTATGGTCATCACCGGGAGTGGTCCCGATTATTGTCACTTCGGGGTTGCCGGATCATAACACATAGGAGGTGACTATAGACTTGCAAGATAGGATCAAGAACACACATATATTCATGAAAACATAATAGGTTCAGATCTGAAATCATGGCACTCGGGCCCTAGTGACAAGCATTAAGCATAGCAAAGTCATAGCAACATCAATATTAGAACATAATAGAGACTACTTGTCTCAGACGTGCCTCCTGTCGCCACGGGAGATTCGTCTTCGATGACCACCACCGGAGTCTTGGCCCTCTTCGACGCCCTCTGAGCCAGCGTCCTGAAAAAGGAAAGAGCTCAGAATGAAGCAAGTCAGATACAAGATAAAGCAGTCAATTGAAGAATTACAAGTAGCAGCGACAAGATCTTACTCTTCCTCTTCTTCCTCCTCGGAGCTGAGAGCGGAGAAGTCGAATTCCGCTCCGCCTCCGGTGCGACGAGCTGGAAGAGTAGGCTCCCTAGGACGCTTGGTGGGTGCGGGAGCCGTGGTCCCCGAAGGCCCTGCTCCGGTTGCTGTCGCAGCGTGAGGCGCTCCCGCGGCAACAGAGCTTGTCGCGGTGGAGCGCGTTGCGCGGCGAGGCGGCTGTTGGCCCGGTTGCCGCCCCGCCACTTCTCCAGTCCTGCGGAGACGCCTTCTTGTCGGGGCCGCGGGTTCCTCCCGCGGCAAGCTATCTGAAGGCGGAGGGGAGGCGCCCCCGGCAGGCTCGCTCGGCTCGGCTTCAGGCTCAATCTGCTCCTCCACGCCGGTGAGCTCCTCTCGATCAGCAAGGCTTGCCGCCTCGGCTGCCTCTGCCTCCTTGACGGTGAACCCAAACACGCCGGCGGCAGCAGCTTCTGCCGCCTCCTCCAACCTTGTGGCGATGCACGCCATCTCTTGCTCGGTGGTGTCGCGGGTGAGCCACTTCTGCTCGTCGGCACGGATCGACACTTCTTCCAAGTTGTCGAAGAACTGCTGCACGACGTCGTCGGCGGGCTCCTGCCAAGTTCGAACGATTCCATGGGAATCGCACAACGGCATCATCGCGCGGATGCGGTCAAGCGACGAGTTGTTGCACAGAGGGACAACTCCCCTCGGCAACATGAACCACTCGGGGTGATCTGCATCAGGCTTGAACAACTCCCGCAGCATGGCATCCAGCTCCAAGACAGTAAAGTTCCAGTTGAGGCCCGGACGCAGCCTCATGATATCCGCCGCGTTTTGGAACTCCCAAGCAGGCCTCCCCCTCTCCTGCAAGGGCGCAATGTGGCGGCGAAGGAAGTCCGCGCCAACAGCTCCTACGGTAAGCCCGGCATGCCTGAGGCACAAGATCCGGGTCACGGCAATCTTCAACTTGGCATCCTCCGGCGCCAAGTTGCTCCAATCGCCGCCAAGACTATGGGAGTTTGGCGCAGGGCAGTGAAAGGCTGCGGGTCCTCCTCTATGATCCAACACCAATCGGCTCTCCACTCCTCCCACTTGCTGCGCAGCTCTCCGTCAAGATATGCTTCCTTCTTGCCGATCCTGGAGATCCATGCAATCCCTCCGGCAAGCGGCTCTCCTCTCTCAACACGGGGCATGAAGTAATGGCGGAAAAGTGCTACATTTGGGTGGACTCCGACAAAGTTCTCGCAGAGGTGTGCGAAAACCGCCATTGTCAGGACAGCGTTGGGGGTGAAATCAAGGAGGCGGAGGCCATATGTGTTCATGACGTCGCAAAAGAATTCAGAAAAGGCGGGCA